>CAUYRT010034801.1:0-18529 GCA_963574885.1 Lepilemur ruficaudatus
TGTCCCCTCTAGGCGACGTCCCGCTCTCCCCTGGGGCTCTGTTGGAGAGGCCCGCCGAGGAAGAGGAGGAGGACGAGGACAGCCAGGAGCCGGGGGGACTCGTGTTGCCGCTGCCGCCGCCGCCGCCTCCCCCGCCGCCGCCGCCGCCCCGCAGCCGGGAGCAGCGACGGAACTACCAGCCGCGCTGGCGGGGCGAGTACCTGATGGACTACGACGGCAGCCGGCGCGGCCTGGTGTGCATGGTGTGCGGGGGCGCGCTGGCCACGCTCAAGGTGAGCACCATCAAGCGGCACATCCTGCAGGTGCACCCCTTCTCCATGGACTTCACGCCCGAGGAGCGCCAGACCATCCTGGAGGCCTACGAGGAGGCGGCGCTGCGCTGCTACGGCCACGAGGGCTTTGGGCCGCCCGCCCCGGCCCCGCGCGACGGCGGCGCGGACCTCAAGCCGGGCGCCGTGTGCCGGGCGTAGCGGACTCGCGGGCCGTGCGGACCGTGCGGAGGCGGCTCGGCCCTCGGTGGGAGCCCTCGCACCGGCTGCCGGCGCTTCATGCGGCTGCCGCGCCCCCCCGCTGGCCGGGCCGGGCGGAGGCTGGGCGCTTCTGCTCCGTGCCGCTGAGTCCCCTTGTCGCCCGGGCGCTGCGGGAAGCGCGCTCGCCCCTGGGCCCCGGAGCCCCGGCCCTCCCCACACAGGGCCCCACGTTTTCCGAGAAGCCAAAGCGGCCTCCACGCGGTAGCACCGAGCGCTCCTCGCCAGGAGGGCACTGGGATGCCGCCAGTCAGTATTAAGGCCGAAGGAGGAGCCGGGGAGGGCGGGAGGACGCGCCGGCCCTCGCTCTGGCCGGGGGCCCGGTCCTCCGCAGCCTTGCTCGCCGGAAGGCTCGGCTCCCGACTCGGGGCTGCGGGCCGCCCTGCCTAGTTGGTATTCTCGGCCTCTCGGAGGCCCCGGCCGCGGACAGGGGCCGGCAGCGGGGGCGGGGTGGGGCGGGGCGGGCGCCGGGCCCCCCCGCCTCCCGGGCCGCCGCCACGCCCGCCCGGACCGAGATCGCAGAAAGGGATTAGCACTTTTTTCCTTCGCTCCTCCTGCCTTGAGGGCCTCCGCTTAGCCCTACGCTCAGAGTCGGGCGCTCAGGTCCAGCGCCAGGTCCGTCTGAGCCCGGGGCACTGGCGGTCCCGGCCGGGGCGTTCTATTCCCGCCCTGTTCCCGTCCCCCTTTGTGCGTGGGGGACGCGCCACCCGTTCTCAGTCTCCAGGGCCCGGGGCCGGGCCTCGGCCTCCCTTTCTCTTCCTCGCGGCAGCGCCAGGCCCTGTGAGGCGGGGAAGGGGCCCCGCGATCTCCCAGGCAGGTCCGAAAGGGATGTGTAGATTCATTCTCCTGTGGAGATCAGGCCCTTTTTTGCTCTTTGTATTTTATTTGGAAACTGTATTTAATGCTTTTATATGAAAGGGGGCGGGGCGGGAAGAGCTGACCCTATCACCCTATGTGCAAATGTCTTATTTATTATGCGTGTGTCAGAGATAAGCTGTGAGGTGGTGGAGGAAGGACCTAAAGGAAGAAGGAGCGAGGGCAGAGGTGGGGCGGAAGGACCCCAACAGGCCGTGCTAATGTGACTCGGCCGCCCTGCTTCTCTGGGCCCCGGTATCTTCACAAAGCAAGGCCACTGCAGACACACTTCCCTCGGTCCGAAAATCAGGGTGGGGAGGTCAGCGGGTGGGACTTGAAGGTTGGGTCTGGAGGGGGAGGGACCCTGGCAGCTGGGGCCAGTGGCTGCCGTAGTGAGTGGGAAAGCACAGGGCAAAGCGGAAGCCCCGCTTCTCATCCCTGCCTCCCAGGCCAGAGCCCAAGGTTCAAGTGCCTCAGGCCCAGTCCCCTTGACTCTTCCTGTTTGGGAGTTGGATTTTATACCACGGATTTTATAGCATTTTTATATGATTCAAGATTGTCAGAGTTGGAAGGGACCCTGGAGATCACTGGTACCACCCCCATCCCCCATAGGTAAAATGAAGCCCAGAAACAGAAATTATCACACAGCCAGGTGGGAACAGAATAAGAACTAGAATACAAATGCCAACTCCCAATTCAGTGTTCTTTGCACTACACCACCTCCCAATCTCCGGTAAGTTATTAAAACTTCTTTCCCCAATAGGCCTGCCAAGGGTCGACATGTGCTGCCATGCAGGTGTGCCTCCTGGGGGTGGCAAAAAACTGCACATTTGGTTGGGATGAGTATGCTGAGCTGTGCAGGGCAGCTCCTGGTGTAGGCCTGGCCGCAAGGTGCAAGCAAGAGCCTTCCCCTCCCCAGTGAGAACTCCAGAAGTGGAGCTCACTATGTCTGGCCCAAGGCCTCCCCAGCAGGGCACTGTTGGCTTTGCGTTCTTGTTGAGGCCACCAGGGATTAAGGAAGAGCCTGAATGGGTTGTCAGTTGCCGAAAAAGTGAATGCAATTGAGTTTGGACCTCCAGAAGTTTTGAGACAGTATTAAAAGCTTGAAAACAGGGATTTTGGGTGGCACCAGGCTGGGTACTGCCATTCTTTTACTTTCCTTCATGCATATTGTTTTCAGATCCAGAATGAGTATTCTTTTTCTACTCTGCCCGCTCAAAAACAGTAGGCAAATTGGGGTGGCCAATTTTAATCACCCAAGCCCACTGCCGAAGTTCAGGTAAGCCAGGGCAGAGAGCAGGTTAGGAATGGTTTTTCCCCATCTGTAGGCGAGGAGAGGCCTTAGGAGGACAGAGTGGATGTCTTCACTGAGACAGCCAAGCACATCAGTGGTTCTCAAAGTGTGGCCCCCAGACCAGCAGCGGCACCTTAGGAATGTGCTAGAAATGTACATTCTTGAGCCCCACCAGCCACCAGAAACTTGGGTGGGACCCAGCCATCCAGTCTAAGTGCTCCAATGACCCTGATGCAGCTGAAGTTCTGAGCACCAGTGATCTAGGGAGTGCTGTTTCTTAACTTTGACTGAAGCTATGGCCTCATAGGTTAGAGGTCAGGGGCTAGTTGGTCCTCATCCCTAGGTGTGCCTCCTTGCCTTGGGATTCTGACATGAACAGGTGAAGTTTCTTCATCAATTTTTTTTTTGTTGTTGTTAATGGTATGCTTGCTATTATGGCCAATATGTAAATGTTACTCTGAATACATATTTATATACCATGTTACTTAGCGACATTATCCAAACATTTGTATGCATATTTGTGAAGTTTGCATCATTCATTTAAAGAATATTTCAGCCTAAGAGGTATGTTGAATAAAATTTTAAAAGCCAGCTTAAGGGTCACAGCAGCCTTAGTTTAGGGGAAGAGCTAATCAGAGATGACTGCTTGAGTTCTTTCAGCAAAGACCCAATGTATTTGGTTCCCATTTTCCATGGTGACCGACTCCCAATTTAAGTGCATCATGGCTGTGTGTGATTTATAGGCTGCTTCATGTTGCAGGCAGGGAACATTCCCAGCCTGGTGTAAACTGGGACAACAGACTCCTCTGGCCCCTTCCACTCCTCATCTTTCTCCTAAGGTCACCTCTTAGAGGGTCTTATTTTCTTTCAGAAATCAAATGTACAGCTGTGCTCTACTACAGAAATTCTATAATCTTGGGAATCCCTACCAGTATCAACTATTAGTTGCTTTTTAAAGCCCCCAAAGTGAAGTGAGGATGGGGGAAGTGGAAGCCTTGTTTGGATCTTACTTTACCCAAACTGTGTATAAAGAATAAAGTTAGCAGAATGACACCACAGTTTTCATGTCTTTTTTATTAATACCACATAGACTTGCAGTTTTACAGGAACCAAGATTCAAGCTCCTTAGGTGCTACTGTATTTTATGTTGCACGCACAGACACGCACACAGTTTCATTAGTAATTGTTTCATCTATAGGTTTTTCTTAAAAACAACAACAAAAAAACTCCTGCCTGCGTGGCACAAAGATCTCTTCAATTATTTAAACACAGCAGCAACAAAAGAAAAGAGCTAGACGTGGAGGCTTCCAGCAGAAAGAGGTCCTTTGGAGGGGAAGCCCAAAAAGACGATCAGTGCATTGACTTCCTGGGAGAGCGAAGGATGACACTGGAGAATGCATTTCCTACTACATTAAATCAGTTAAAAAATATTCAAAAGGAAAGGGGGCTAAGAAAATAAAGTAGAATAAGGCAAGGGTACCTTTTACCCATCCAAATGCCTAAGTAATTTTCAAAAAAAAAAAAAAAAAAAAAGGTGGAAAGCAAATTTCCTCCCACTACTTTCTACAGCTGCAGTACCTTGGGCCCTGACTTTAAACTCACCAGTGCATGTCCTTCTGGATGATCATGACCGAGTTACACCTGAATGAGCTCACAAATAACTTTTCTTTCAAGTTTGCTACATTTTCATGTTGAAGGGGAGGAAGAAACTTAATCTCAAATGTGAATCAGAGCTTCCCAATAGCCCTCCACCTGGTGTCAGTGTGAGCTGAGTTCTCTTGCCTTTTAATTGTACACAGAGCCCATCACAATCTGGCCCTGCCTGATCACCCTCACCCAAAACTTCTTGGAAAACACTCTCCAAAGGAGCACCCTGGACCATGCCAGAGGTGCTTGTAGGACATTTATGGGACTGAAAGTGAAAGAAGCTCCAAAACAACACACGCCCACAAGCTAGCCTCAAAGCAGTCAAAACTCCCAAAGAACCACAAAATACACTTCCCTACACTAATTTGTGGTCTTTTAACCACAGACACACACAATCTCTCAAGCCAGCCTGGCTTTGGTCCTTAGGCTAAAATGACGAACACAGGCTAAAGATGCAGAATGTGAAAAAGGAAGCTATAGGGAAAAGATCAAGATAAAGGCTTTTTATGTTTCTGTACTTCACCTCTTGAAAATGCCACCCCCCCCCCGCAGACTGAGATAGGATTACAATAACTCAATAACTGAGGAGCCCACATGCAGATTATTTTTTTCTCTAACAAGTTTACAGCAGTGTACAGCAGTTACAGACATTTATTTCATAATAAGAAAAGTACAACCATATTTATTAAACTTGAGGTGAGGTGGACAGAGGAGGGGAAGGAAAGCACGTTCGGGAATGAGTCCTCAAACTAATCCTCAGAACTGGTGTCCAAGAGAACAGACACAGAAACCACCTTCCCAAATGGTGGAGCTTTCCTTCCCTAGGTGGAGTAAGGGCCACCACAGTGCTCCTGGAACTCCCTCTCTGATCGCACCTTCTGTTTCAATTCTTTTGTAATCAGATGGCATTCTGGGAATCAGGAATTACCACTGTCACCTCTAAGTTATTCACAGAGTTGAAAGTTATATCATTAAGTGAAGAAGAGGAATATTAGGAGTAGCTGCTCACATTATGGGGCAGGAAGATGGGATCCAAGGGCTGCAAAAAACCCAAGGAAGGAATCACACTCCTGTCCCCAAGTAATTTCTTCATAAGTTAATCATTATTTTTTAACTTAAAAACAAGGGCAAAACTACAATGGGAAACTGAGTAAGACTAGTCCTGAAAGTTCGATAGAAGGACCTAAGAGATGGTGTTCTATCTTTTATTTTCTCTTTTACCTCCAATCTTTCCCTTTTCAAGCTACAGGTAAAAGCTCCACCACCATTAAGGTATTGACTTATCCTATGAATTTGATTCTTTCTTTATTATTTTTGGTTCTAAGTTCTTTTTTTAAGTCCAACAATTCTTGTGCTTGATACTGAGGGTTAAGGGAAAGGAGGGGAGAAAACACCAAATTAAAAAATAACAAAAGAGCTTGGAATGCAGGCTCAAGCTGACACTGAGCATGTTCCTTCATAGTACAAGTAATAACGTTATAACTATTATATGGTGTTTTAGTAACTGTTGCATTTCTGGTTTCCAGATGCTTATTCTGCCTTTTTTTTGGCGATTCCAGGGAGTTTTGCTTGGATCCTATTGAGGAAAGGAAAAAGAAATGAATATGAAAACATACGCATTTGCTCAAGGTTTTTATTTTAACAGCGATTCTATTTTATAGAAGACATTGCTTAAGCAATGTGAAAACATTCTCCCATTTTCACAGGGATGGATAAAAAGAAGCAGGGGCCAAGTCTAGCCTGGGATGAGCCTGCAGGATCCACAAAGACCCCCACCCCACCCCCCACCCCACCGCCATGCCTGCCATCTTTCACTGCCAGAACCTCCTGTGTCCTTTACTGGAGGTTCCAGAGAAGAATGAGGGTATCTGGGCATGATGCTTGCTGACCATGCTCTATGAACCTGTAGTGCAAGAGCCCATTTCTCTGGCTCTAAGAGGTACAGATAAAGGAATGCCAGGTAACCCACTAGTGTCACAAAAGGAACCAGAAGTGTCAAGGACACATGCTAAAAGGACATGGGTCACCAGTTCCTGGTCTCATGACGACAGAAGCTAGCAACAGTTTCTAGTCCTTCACAGGACATTAAAGCTGCCCTTTATTGTAGCAAAGCTGTTCTGAAATCAATAAGGCGACCCTCCACAGTGTCACATTCCACAGCAAGTGACCACGTCAGCTAACACTGGCAATCAAGACATCAGGTCTGAAGCTGAGCTATGACCATCTTTCACCAATCAGGAGTAAACAACAACCATATACATATTTCTGCTAGCTGTTCACCTGGTTTTAGAACTAACGTATACCTAAAAAAGCAAAAAAAGCAGGTTGAAGACCCTGGCATTAAGCCAGACCTATCTGGATATTTATACTCATAGTTTCCTCTTATTTTTATTTTATTTATTTATTTTTCTGTAGAGAGGGGATCTTGCTATGTTGCCCAAGCTGGTCTAAAACTCCCGGCCTCAAGTAATCCTCCCACCTCTGCCTCCCAAAGTGCTGGGATTACAAGCCTGAGCTACTGCAGCTGGCCTTAACCAAGGTTTTTATCGGGGTGAAAATTACTTTCTTTGGCATTATCATTTTATGCAGCGGATTAAAGATAATTGGGGAAAAAAGCACATCACGTTGAAATGTGGTCCCTAAATGTACTTACTTTTCAACAATTGACTTGGTCTGCTCCCGGGCAATGCCAACATAGTGATCAATCTGGGTCTTTAATGAAGGAAAGTAGACTCAGTTGTGGCAACACAAAGATCAACATTTTCCTGAAGGTACTGTTCCTTGTCTAGTTTAACCATTTTTTAAAAGACATTATTGACTAGTCTAGAAAATGAAAATAATGCCCAGTTTTTAAAAAACTATTATAAAAACTTCTGGTTTTAGACTTTAAATTATGCTATAAATGTCCCATATTTTGTTAAAGAACCAATCAAGCATCTTTTGCAGAAGTCAGTCTTACTTGGTAGGTATTTCCTTTAGAGAAACTGGAGTATAGCGTTTTCTCAATACTAGAAACAGTGTCTAACCTTCTGTATTCTGTAGTCATAAATATGTTATGGCCCCTGGGTCAGACTAATTCATTTAATACCAAAGATCCAAAAAGTCTGTTGATGGACGACAATCCATAAAGAATAACCTTACAGCACTCAGTGTACTTGGTACGCATCACTCCACAGTGCAAACATCCGTTCAAACCAGTGGATTTCCTTAATAACCAATTTAAGTTTCTTTTTAGACAGCTTTTATTCATTTAAGCATTTTTCCAACTTATTATTATATTATTTTTTGAGACAGAGTCTTGCTCTGTTGCCCGGGCTAGAGTGCCGTGGCATCAGCCTAGCTCACAGCAACCTCAAACTCCTGGGCTCAAGTGATCCTCCTGCCTCAACCTCCTGAGTAGCTGGGACTACAGGCATGCGCCACCATGCCCGGCTAATTTTTTCTATATAGATTTTTAGTTGTCTGGATAATTTCTTTTTTTTTTTTTAGTAGCCTCTTGCTCAGGCTGGTCTCGATCTCCTGACCTTGAGCGATCCTCCGCCTCGGCCTCCCAGGGTACTAGGATTACAGGTGTGAGCCACCTCGCCTGGCCTCCAACTTATTATTTTTGAATAGATAATACATCCACGTGATAAAAACTCAAAAGACACACAAGGTATGAAAAAAGTAAGCCTCTTTCAACTCACCTCTGTTCTGAATTCTAGTTTCTTTCCTTGGAGGAAATCATTGCTACCAGTTTCTTACAGGCACTTGACTTACAAAATTAGATTGGTTATTAAAAGACTACTCTGAACTTTCAAAGTTTCGAAAACGAACTAAAACTAGGCATACATCAACTGGTACATTTGATTCAGAACAGACAAATGCTTACCTTGTACTTCTCATAAATAATTGGGACACTGAAAATGAGCAGTTCGGCTGTAAGACAGAATCGCGGGGGACATGGCGAACGTAAATGTGAGATGGCACAAAGTCTCATGACACAAAGTAATTCTTACATTTTTCCTCATGAAATACATGGAAAATAGATCTTCCTCAAAATGAGAAATCCTGGCTAGAGCTCCCAATTAAGGACAGTTAGATAAAGAGAGCTAATTTAGGGTTGTGTAGAAAACAAACAAAAAAAAAACTCCTCTCCAGGTATATAGGCTACCTTCTTTGTACCACAAATAGCAATCTCCAAATTACAAAAATAGTTTCTAGAAATAAGATCCCTATATTTAAACCAAACCTGGACAACTCTCCTTTACTTCCAGCTGTTTTGATATTTCTTTATAACAGGAACCATTAATAAACCTGCGACCACAAACACAGGTTCCTCCAGTATCTACTTCAGGGTCTCTATGGATATTAAAGGTTGGACCTTGCAGAACGAGTGGGACTATGCTGGGCATACTCTTCACTCTTATTCTTGCAAATAACTACAAAGAGCACGGAGACGTTTTCCCTATCATCTTACCAAGAATCAGAAGGGTGATTCCATTAAAAACGGCACCAACATAGGTCATGAGCCACATGAAGACAGCCAGCTGTGGAGGCCAACATTAGAAGGTGAAGCAGAAATAACCGTAAGGCAAAAGTCAGAATAATTGATGCTGTTCTCCTACAGCTAATTAAGTCTGCATAAATTTAGTGATATCTGGCATAGATAATTTCAAAATGAAGGTTTCCTCACTTGTGCTGTACATTTTAGAGCATGCCAGAGAATTCTGTAGCTCTTTTATGTCCAAAGACAGACTAACTGCACACTGCCGCCAATTATATCACCACTGACCCGATGTTGGTTCCCTAGCAGGTGTAAGACCTTGTTGAGGTAGAGTCTTGCTCTGTCAAGTGCAGTGGTGTGACTGTAGCTCACTGCAACCTCCAACTCCTGGGCTCAAGTGATCCTCCTGCCTCAGCCTCCCAGAGTGCTAGGATTATAGGTATGAGCCGTCATGCCCAGCCCCATTTTTATAGATTGACTGGGACAAACATATGTTCATTTTGTCTGACAAAAACTTATATACTGTTTTTCCTCTGAATTATAACCCACTCCCTAGTTTTTCTCAGCCTCGCCACCAAAAGCCGTAGATGCTACTAACCTTCAAGGAGTCAACCAGATCTTCCACCAGAAAAAGACGAATAATGAGTTTCAGGGCCCTGTTGATGTGCACCATGGCAGCGTTCACGTAATTATGGAAAGCTTCTGAGGACAGAGTAATGTCTACATCCAGGTAGGCTCTTCCAGAAGAAGAAACAACAGTCACATATTTGACATGGAAGGAAAAGATTTTCTGTTAGCACAGCAGTTCTTTGGAGTGTGACACTGACCCCCAGGGTGTATTTTAGAAATCTGTACGAGCAATTTTTATTGTCACAGGGTGGGGGGGGGGACACCACTGTCACTTAGTGGGCAGAGGCAAAGAAGCCAGATGTCTGGAAAGCGTGGGACAGTCATGCACAATAAAGAATTGTCCTGTGTTCTGCATAACTTTTATTGCCTCATTGGATATTCATGAAGGTGAACCTACTTATAATTAAGAGCCCAGAACATATAAAAACAAGGTATTTTTCCACAGTTCTAACATATCTTGAATTTTCTAGAACTGTATTTATGCTAAAACTTTAATTTTTTTTTAACCATTTTAGAAAACCGTATTTGTGCTGGTGATTATACAGGTAGTGCAAGTATCTGACTACTTCATTATGTTTTTTTGGTGTAGTCAGGTCCAAGTAATTAGTGACTGAAATACATGTTACTTTATTATAAGTGGCTATTTTATCATAACTTTTTTTTTTTTTTTTGTGAGACAGAGCCTCACTCTCTTGCCTGGCCTAGAGTGGCTGTGGCATCAGCCTAGCTCACAGCAACCTCAAACTCCTGGGCTCAAGTGATCCTCCTGCCTCAGCCTCCCAAGTAGCTGGGACTACAGGCACGTGCCACCATGCCTGGCTAATTTTTTCTATTTCTAGCTGTTTGGCTAATTTCTTTCTATTTTCAGTAGAGAGGGGGTCTCGCTTTTGCCCAGGCTAGTCTCGAACTCCTGAGCTCAAGCAGTCCTCCTGCCTCGGCTTCCCAGAGTGCTAGGATTACAGGTGTGAGCCACTGCACCCAGCCTATCATATCTTTATATTACAATTGTGATTTTTGAATTTTTTTTTTAGCGATAGGGTCTCACTATGTTGCACAGGCTGGAGTGTAATGGTTATTTACAGGTATGATTACAGTTGACTGCAGCTTCAAACTCCTGACCTCAAGCGATCCTCCTGCCTCAGACTCCTGACTAGCTGGGATTATAGGCATGTGCCACCATGCCCGGCTCCATGACCTATTTTTCTGGCTGGTACTAGGATGTCAGAAAAGATAAGACCACTTTTGCCTTAAGGAGCCTATGGTTTGTGGGGAAAACAGAAGAGTAATAGATATATATTTTCTTCCCACTTAATACAATATTTACTATCAAATATAAAAGTTAGATGTTGTAATTAGTGCAACTAACAGTGGCTCCATAGCTCAGGGGTTAGAGCACTGGTCTTGTAATTAGTACAACTCTGTAAAACACATTTTATAAATACACAATAGTGTCATGCAAAAGAGGGAAAAAACTCGTTAAGACATCTGAGTTTGGGGCAAAACAGCAAATTTATTCACTCATTCATTCAACAACTATTGATTTTTTAAAACAAATTTGCAGTAAAAATTTTAAAACGGTCTTTTGCAGACAGAAGTGTGATGGAGAAACAAAATTAAAAAAAATTTTAAAATGACACATACAATTTAAGTCATTCCTTCTACTTTCACCAAGAGAACATGCAAGGAGCAGAGCTGCAGCCAGAAACCCGTGCTGCTATTGTCCTGAGGTCACAGTGGAGTCTCTTTCTCTATGAGAAAAGAGCTTTCAAAAACAATTATTTGCTAATGTTAAAGTAAAAACGATTTATGGGCTAAGAATTTCAGAGAAAGTGTTAATATTAAGAAAAGTGTTAATTTAAGAAAATATTAAAATTTGTTGAAGTTACAGCAAAATCAGAAAAGCTAGAAACTGGATCCTAAAAATATGTGACCCACTGACTTGCCTGCGGTATTAAGAAGGAAATCAGTAATAAAACCAAGGGTAAACACACTAAGTTCTGATAGTACCAAGAGCACAGCCTCCACACCACGCTTTCAAAGTCATTTCAAGACTGAACTATAGGCTGGGCGAGGTGGCTCACACCTGTAATCCTAGCACTCTGGGAGGCTGAGGCGGGAGGATCGCTTGAGTTCAGGAATTCATGACCGGCCTGAGCAAGAGGGAGACCCCGTCTCTACTAAAAATAGAAAAATTAGCTGGGCATGGTGGTGCATGCCTATAGTCCCAGCTACTCGGGAGGCTTAGGCAGGAGGACTGCTTGAGCCCAGGAGTCAGAGGTTGCTGTGAGCTAGGCTGACACCACGGCACTAGCCCAGTCAAAAGAGTGAGAATCTTTCTCAAAAAAAAAAAAAAAAAAAAAAAAGACTGAACTATATATGGAGGCTTGAACACATACTCAGGACCCCATCTAACCGAGTGCTGCTCTCTGTGCTCTGCTTTCCATACCCTGCTCAGGAATTTAGTGTCTTCTTTGGTCTTGAAATGTGAGCCTCTAGCTTGTCAAAAAGTTCTTGGCTACTAACTTGGACATTTCCTAAGGTGACCTCAAGGTCTCTATCTGATGGTTCATGCCACCAACCAGCTGCATTAGGCCTGATAATTCTTGATTAGTAGGCCTGACCAGCCTCAGTAAACCTTTCAACTAAAATGTAGAATGCTGTTTATGAAACTTCAACTCACTTGAATGGATGGCCTTCTTCTGACTTCTGTACAGCTTGGATGACAGATTTGTAGACCCTGAAGCTGATAGTGACCGACAGAAGAGCCAGGATGAGGTAAGAAACCACACTGATGACACTGAAAGCTGCCAGGGAAAGCAGCATGATCAGTGTGGTGCCAAAGACAAATCCAGTCTTCTTCACATCTCGCCAGAAAATCAGATCGTGCACTGTCAAAACAAAAGGGAATATAAGGTATAAAAACAGCCACAAGCCACAAGGCCAGGACTGCTCTCTGGCTATGTCTTGCAGAACTGTGGAGCATCACACTAGCACACAAATAGAGGTAACATCCCACACTAAGAGAATCTTTTTTTTTTAAGAGATGGGATCTTGCCACATTGTCCAGGCTGGCCTCAAACTCCTAGGCTCAAGTAATCCTACCTCAGTTTCCTGAGTAGCTGGGACTACAGGTGCACTCCAGCATGCCTAACTATAAAAGCTCTAAGAGAATCTTATAAATGAAAATCAAATTGTCAGGGGTGATGATTCATGCTATAAAAAATTCCTCTGCTATATTGATTAGGTTTCAGGATAGGTTTATATAAATGTGTGAGCTTATTTTGGCTACAGAAGTACACTTGGCTACAGTGTCATTTACCTTAAATGTTTTGGCAGAAAAAATGATAAAGCAAATATGGCAAAATCTTGCTAACTGTTGACAAAATTAAGCAAACCATTCCTAGAAACTAGTTGGGTCAACAGACGATAAAACCAAAGCTAACTTGAGAAATGCCCCCAATTTTGGGGCAGAGGGCAAAGAAAGAGGTAAGAAAAAACAGCAACTTCTGTTAGTGCTAGTTAAAATGAAACACTCGTCTCTATGTTAATCTGAAAAGAACTCAGGAGGGACTATGGATAGGGGACCATATTAATTGTCCAAACCACAATACTTTTAAAAGTTAAGTGGGGCACAATTAATAATTATGCCAGGAAACACAACAGGTATAAACCAGGACCATCCCAGGCAACCAGGTCTTATGGCTGGGGACATCCACACCGGGAAAATCTAAATTCTTCTACTTAAAGACACCTTCAAAACTCCTATGACAGCTGCTGGCAAGTACCTCCAATCTAGCAATGACACTACTTTTTTGCATTTCAATCTATGAAGACTGAAACACTAACAACGCCATTGGGACTATCTTCATAGCCACTCTTTACTTACAAAGAACAAGGGCTTAGAAGTTGGAGAGACATGAGTTTGAGTCCTGGTAACTGCTAAACATATTACTTTAACCTTTCCAAGCCTCTATTTCCTCATCTGGAAAACAAAGAAAATGGTGTCTACTTCCTAGAGTTTTTTTTTTTTTTTTGAATATAAAAAGCTAACACATGGAGAATGCTTAGCATTGTAAATGACACATAGTAAATACTCAAATTTTAACTATAATCCAAATAAGGTTAACCCAGAAGACTGTGGTTTGGGATAAAATGAACCTGAATCTGACTCAAGTTTACCTGATGGCACCTAGTTCTTCCCTATATTCGGCTATAAAATTCTCTTCTGAAACCACTTCTCTGAAGCCTAACCTTGCTAGAGCCAAAGGAACTTGAAACCAAGAAAACACTAAAAATATGCTGATTGTATGGAAGAAATAATCACTGGTTCCGAGAGATTCCGGCTAAGGGATGTGACTTAGTAGGAGAAAGAGGAAGCCTTATGACTCCTGATAAGAAGCTGGGAGTCCCAGATAGTGATGCTGAGAGAAAGAGCTGGGAGGCAGCGCAGGGTTACCTGATTCAACTGAGATTGAACAGGAGAGCTGAACAGAACGCTGCCTACTTAAGAGAGTGAACACCCAACAGAATTCCTACAGTCAGAGTCCAAGTACATGCACAAGTCCAAGTACATGCACAGAGTTCCTGTGGCTACAAGAACAGTTTCAGCATAGAATGCCTGGAGAATGCCTGGACAGCCAACATCACCAGGAGTGGAAAAAACTGATACCATACACCTCTGGAGGTAGTGCACTGAGGACACAACATCACTTCTGTGGCGTTCCTGCCCAGATAATACAACCTGAATCTAATGAGAAAACACCACACAAACCTGGATTGAGAAACATTCTACAAAAAAACCAGCCTGTACTCTTCAAAAACACCAGTGATGTGAAAGAAAAAAGGCTGAAGAACTTAATTCTCAGGTTAAAGGAGAGTGAGGAGACATAACAACGCACAAAAGCAAACTGTGATCCTAGACTGGACTCTGGATAAGGGGGTAAAATAGCTAGCTAGTTTTTTGTTAAAGTTCCTTCAAAATTTTTTGTTGATTATGTAAAACAAACCAACAAAAATGTTTTTGTTCAAAGGAAATATACTCCTAAGTAGAGGTAAAGAGGCAGAATGTTTGCAACCAACTCTCAAATGGGTCAGGAAGAAACGTGCATCTACCCAGACAGGGAGGGAGTGATAAGGAATATGTGGCCAAATATTAACAACTGCCGAACTACAGTGAAGATTATATGGGGTTTTTGTATTATGCTTGCAATTCTTCTATGTATTCAAAATATTTGAAAAAGAGAGAGAAAAAGAAAGAAAAGCTTAGAGGACAAGGCTGGGGCCCAGAGAGAAGAGGACCTTGATGCATCTAAAGAAGGAAAAAGGGATGATAAAGACAGGCACCTAAATGGCAATTAGAAATTCTACCTTTGTGCAGATTAGAAGTCACCCTGGCCTCATGAACATTACTGCCATCTGCTGGAAAACTGTTGTAAGAAATATTTACATCTACAATGATAATACAAGTGAATGCTGCCCCCTAGATGTGTGCAACCCAATTCAATCTGCACAACAGTACAGAAGGCCCTGGGCTCAGAGTCAAAATAAATGGTAGAATTATGGTCTGGGCTAGAAGGGGATGGGGGGATACTGACTGAAAGGAGGACAACAGAGGGGCAGCTTGGAAAAGCTGGTTCAATACACCAAACCTCTGGAATGCTCTCCCCCACAACTTGCCATGGCTTGCTCCTTTCCTTCGTTCCAGTCTTGGTTCAGGGCTGTCTCCTCAGGGACTGCCCACCCTGTCTAATATCCCCTCCTGGCGTCACCACTCTCCATGCCCTTATCTGGCTTGGTATTTCTTCAGAGCACTTACCACTTTATTTGTAGCAGGCTCTTTGTATCTGTTGTTGAGAGCTTGAACACGGGCCAAACTAATGAGCAAAACACAGCAAAACTACAACTTCTATTTGTTTCCTGATAATCCCCCTCAAACTAGCCAAGTCTTTGCACATGACTCCATCAAGTACAGGAGACTAAGGATTCTGATACGGAACACCAAAGAAAGGAAACTGGCATGGTCTTTGGAAACTTTTTCCTCTCTGATCCCTTGGGAAAGAGTTAGGAGGATGGAAAAATATGAGGAAAAATTGAGAAATGAAGCAGCTGCCAAAAGTTTAAAACGTGAAGCCACTAGACTTACACTAGTTTTAGTGTTCATTCCATAACTAGGACACCAACAAGAGGGCGCAATGGTTTGCTTCCACGAAATTTTGTTTTTGCTCATTCTCTTCTACTTGCATTCATCTGTTCCTGCTACATCAGTACAGTCACGCACTGCATAACCACATTTTGGTCAACAAAGACTCATATACGAAGGTGGTCCCCTATGATTATATTTCTGTATTTTTACTGTACCTTTTTTAATGTTTAGATACACAAATACTTACTACTGTGTTACAACAGCCTACAGTATTGAGTTCAGCAACATGCTGTACAGGTTTGCAGCCTAGGAGCAATAGGCTGTACCATACAGCAAAGATGTGTAGTAGGATACGTCCTCTAGGTTTATGTAAGTACACTCGATGGTGTTCAGTTGACACAACAAAATCGGCTAAGGACACATTTCTCAGAACGTATCCCCACTGTTAAGCGATGCGTGACTGTATTTTTTAAACCAGGAAATTCCTTAATTTTAAATGTGTTCTCTTTCCTTCCTTTCCCACTCTTCTCTTGCTGTGTAAGTTTTATTAAGTGCCTGTCATATGCCAGGGAAGTGTTAGACTGGGAATACAACACAACTGTGAATAAGGCAAACAGGATCCTTACTTACGTTCTAGTGGGGAAGAAAGGCAATAAACAAGGCAATAAATAATAAAATAAGAGTCACTTGTAACACAGGCCCTTAAAAACGTAAACTCTTTGTGCTATGGTAAGAGTGATTTGTGTGCACACGTATACTACTTTAGATAGGTAGGTGGTCAGAGGAGCCTCTCTGAGAAGCTGATATGAAAGGTGAGGTAGGAAGGATGAGAAGGAGTTGGCCACACAAAATGCCAAGGGAAAAGTACTCTAGGCTAGGGGACACACATACAATAACTCTTGGGGTGGGGGGAGATTGGCATTGCGTAGGAAAGGTCAGAAGGCCAGTGGGGATGGTATGCAGTGAGTGCAGGGGAGAGTGGCGAGAGATAAGGTGGGAGACTGGGTAGGGCTGGATCACGGAGCACTTTCACAGAGCAATGAGGTAAGGAGCTTGAGTTTCACCTCAGGTGCAATGGGGAGTCAACTAAAGAATGTTAAGCAGGGGAGTAACATGATACATTATTTTTTTAAAAAAGAAGAATACTTTTACTGCTGTATAGAAAATAGATTGGGATGGGGCAAGAGTGCAGGCAGAGAGACCCTCATAGGAGGCTAACATAGAGGTTCCAGTGAGAGATGACGGTCATTCAAATTAGGATGGAGACAGTCAGGACGGAGAGGAATGGGCAGATCTGAGCTATATTTTGGAAGTATAATAGGCAGAACTTGGTGATTAACTGGATGTGGGAGGTGACAAAGGAGAAGCATAGATGACACCTAGGTCCGGGATGTGGTATCAAGTACTGAGATGAGGAAGAATGGAGTGCAGAGTGTGTTAACTTCAGGATGCCTAGAGACAGCCATTATTAAAGAAGGTGGTGCGATCCACCAGTGTGGAGCACATAGGACAAGTCTGAGCTTGAGATAAATGTTTGGAAGTCACTGGCATACAAATAATATTTAAAAGTGATGGAAATAGATGAGGTTACCCAGTACTGAAGGAGAATTCTGAGGCACTCTGCCATCCAGCAGCTGAATAAAAGGAAACAAGAGAGATGTACAGGGAGATGGGATAACCAGGAGAGTGTGTTATCACAGAGAGAGGAGTGCTCTGAGGAGGAGGCAGAAAACTGGCTCATTCTGCTGAGGTTGAGTAAGGAAAAAAGTGACCTTGGATTTGGTGATATGGAGCTATTAATAGTTGGTGACCTGATCAAGACTGTTTTAAGGAATGTTTATATGAAGACACAGAGAGAGACTGAAGATGGGGCAAAAGCAGCAAAGTCCAGAGGAGAGGGATGGAGACCCAAGGCCAGGTGCAAGGGCTGACCCTTGTAACACAGAATAACATAAAGAAGAGGATGAGGAAAGACAGACCCATTCATAGATCTGAAGGTTGGAGAAGGGGGGATTTCTTTCTGAATGCTTCTATTTTCTCAATAAAAAGTAGCCAAGGCCATCAGCTGGGATGGGACAAGAGGATAAAGGTTTACAGAGAGAGAAGATGTGCAATGGTTGTTTCAGAAAGTAAGAAAGTATCCTAAAACTCTTAGAAGAAAATAGGAGCGCAAATCTTCATGACCTTGGGGGTTAGGTAATGGTTTCTTAGTTATGACACCAAAAACACAAATGACAAAAGAAAAAAATAGATGAATTGGACATCAAAATTAAAAATGTTTGTGCTGTAAATGGTACCGTAAAGAGATAAGAAAATGTACAGAATGAGAGAACATATTTGCGAACTATACGATATAGTACTTGTTTCCAGAATACATATAATATATAAAGAATAACTCAGTAATAAAAAGAAAAATAACTCAACTGAAAAAATGAACAAAGAATCTGAACAGACATCTCTCCAAAGAAGATGGCCAATAAGGACATGAAAAGATACTCAATTTCATTAGTCATTAGAGAAATGCAAATCAAGACCACAGTGAACCAACTAGAAAGGCTAATCAAAAAAAAAACCAACCAAGGCTGGGCGCAGTGGCTCACACCTGTAATCCTAGCACTCTGGGAGGCCGAGGCGGACGGATTGCTCAAGGTCAGGAGTTCCAAACCAGCCAGAGCAAGAGCAAGACCCCGTCTCTACTAAAAAATAGAAAGAAATTAATTGGCCAACTAAAAATATATAGAAAAAATTAGCTGGGCATGGCAGCACATGCCTGTAGTCCCAGCTACTTGGGAGGCTGAGCCAGAAGCATTGCTCGAGCCCAGGAATTTGAGATTGCTGTGAGCTATGCTTACGCCATGACACTCACTCTAGCCCAGGCAACAGAGTGAGACTCTGTCTCAAAAACAAAAGTTGAGTTCTAAGAGAATAATGACGTTTTCTCCCTTTTA
>CAUYRT010034802.1:0-26346 GCA_963574885.1 Lepilemur ruficaudatus
TAGAGGATTTCCCACCCCCCCATTGAGACCCTTAAAAAAATACCCATCCCCAAATACACTTCAAGTATGCCCCTCCCCTTCACAATGCTCACCACATCCCCCGGATGTGGGTCCACCTCCCACCCCCCAAAAGCCCAGTGAACACTACCACCATTTAAGCACCATAGTGTTAATCAGTCAATAACAATTTGATATAGCCATCTGATTTTTGACAAAGCAGACAAAAACATACACTGTGGAAAAGAATTCCTATTTAGTAAATAATGCTGGGAAAATTGGATAGCCACATGTAGAAGGCTGAAACAGGATCCATACCTCTCACCACTCACAAAAATTAATTCATGATGGATAACAGACTTAAACCTAAGGCATGAAACCATAAGAATTCTAGGAGGAAATGTTGGAAAAACTCTTATAGACATCAGCCTACGCAAAGAATTTATGAAGAAGACCCCAAAAGCAATCACAGCATCAACAAAAATAAATAAATGAACATGAACAAATTAAAAAGCTTCTGCATAGCCAAAGAAACAATCAGTGGAGTGAAGAGACAGAATGGGAGAAAAATATTTGCATGCTATACATCCTATAAAAGACTGAATCTATACAGAACTGAGGAAAATCAGCAAGAAAAAAAATCAAGCAACCCCATTAAAAAGTGGGCAAAGGAGATGAACATAAACTTTTCAAAAGAAGATAGACTAATGGCCAAGAAACATATGAAAAAATGTTCAGCATCTCCAACCATTAGGGAAATGCAAATCAAAATCATAATAAGATATCACTTAACTCCAGTGAAAATGGCTTTCACCAAAATGTCCCAAAACAACAAATCTTGGCAAGGATGCGGAGAGATAGAAACACTTATACATTGCTGGAGGGACTGCAAACTGGTGCAGACGCTGTGAAAGGTGGTATGGAGATACCTCAAAGAACTAGAAGTAGAACTGCCATTTGATCCAGCAATCCCACTACTGGGTATCTATCCAAAGGAAAAAAAGACATTTTATTATAAAGACATCTGCACCTGAATGTCTATAGCAGCACAATTCACAGTCTCAAGGATGTGGAGACAACCCAAGTACCCATCAGTTCATGAGTGAATTGATAAAATGTGATACATGTATACCATGTAGTACTACTCAGCTATACAAGAAAATGAACTACCTATTGTATTATCCTGGATAGAGCTGGAGCCCATTCTTCTAAGTGAAGTATCACAAGAATGGAAAAACAAACACCACATGTACTCATTGTTAAACTGGTACTAATCGATCAATACTGATGTGCACATATGGGAAGTAACATTCATAGGGTGTCGGCCAGGTGGGAGGGGGAGTGGAGGGGATGGGTAAATCCACACCTAACAGATGCAGTGTGCTGTCTTGGGTATGAGCACGCTTGTTGGACCGTGCAAAGGCAATTTATGTAACCAAAGTGTTTGTACCCTCGTAATACTCTGAAGTAAAAAAAATAAAAAAGCTTGCTCTTAATATAAGAGCCTGGCATCATGACAACTAGAGATGCAAAAGAAGAATAATCACTCTGTACTATACTATACACACACACACACACACACACTTTGTATAACACTATATATATGCACATATACATAAATACACAGGCTCCATAGTTAACATTTTAAAGCTTTAAGCAAAATATTTGCTAATTCAGTCACCACATTCAAAATGCTTTTTAAAAATGGCTATCAGAGCTGCAAAAATCACAGTTGGGGAGGTGATAAAACACTTTCTTCAAACTCTGAAAAAGTTTAGATAATGATAATCATCATCTTGGTGTGTTCCCAGAAACATTTTAAAAGCTTATCGTGACAATCTTGTCAATGTTATCCTGAGAAATCCATAATGACCCTGCCATTGGGTCGGCTGCACGTTTTATTGTGTTTTCATACAGAGTTCTGATAGCTTATATTTATCTCATTAATGGAACCAAGTTGAATGGTTTATTTTCAGTTACGGTATATTTTCAGTTAAAACAATGTTGCCTTAGCTATTATTTACTGATCTTACTATGGTTTTCTGAAGTTGTACAAGAGTCAATGTTACTACCATTCGGAAAATGGGGCATGTAGGAACAGCCTGTGCTTTACGATCAAATTAAAGGAATAACTGCCGTTTCGATAACAATCTGAAAATCACACCAGAGGTTTTCTTAGAGTTTCTATTTATATGACAATCAATAATAAAAATATATCAGAATAGCCATGAGGTTGTACCTTACTGTTGTTTTATACAAGTAGAGAAACAGGAAGTAAAAAGGGGAAGAACAGAATTTTCTCCTCTTGTATTTAAAATGCATTACGTTGTCACAAAAAGAGCATCTTTCTATAGCAGCCCATTCAAAATGTCTCCTCATTCAAATTTCTTTTAGAAGCTAATTAAGTCCCCTTTCGATTACATTTTACAATCATGCTATTTGGCTTTACTAATAAGCTTTCCAAACACGTATTATAATGTGTTTAGTACCTTCTTGAAGTCAAATTTCAAAATGTTTTGTTAAACAAGACATGAAAATGGCATATCAGGTTGGCTTCATAATTGTTGTTTTCTTATAAAATTTGTGGATATCAGAATAACAACTATACACTGTGCATGACATTCTTCAGAATAATGAATTCCAACAGTAATTAATTCATATCTTTACTCTGAGCATAATGTAATGTTAACTATTACTAAATACGATAGTCGAGAGAAAATAATTTTTCTCATTAACCTTCTAAGACCTTATTCTTTATACAGAGAACAAAATATTATTATAATTAATAAATTCAGAGATCTTTAACTTTTGTGCTCATTATTTTCAAAATCTTAGTGGCCACACTATTCGAAAAAATTGGCACCTGTTCTATTTTTATGAGTGAAATGGGTGTCTAACATTTAATTTTTTGTGTTAAGAAAATTTTCCTGGGAAAGATTTAACATTTCATCAGTAACCTCTTACATTCCTAAATAAACAGATGGATATCCCAGTGACCCAATTTAATGGTTGCTCAACTGGTTATATAGCTATTGCTTAACCAGTAAAGAAGTTTCTCAGCTACCATGTGCCATGTGCAATGCTGGTAAAAGCATGGTGCCTGTGAACAGCATACTGAGAACTCCTGCAGGGAAAGGGAAGTGGGATGGAGCCAGAAATCAAATGGGTCGACAGTGCAAAGGGGAAAAGCTCAACTCCAGTATCACAAGTTCAAGGTTTAAGAAGAAAATTCAAGTCCAATCTGTGCAAACATCAAATAATTAGGGGTCCACATGGAAAGGCAGAACTAGGTACAATATGAAGACTTTGGGGAAGAAAGACTTTTTAGTGTTATGTGAGATATCTGGACCTTAAATAGTAAAGGATGGTCAGATTCAAGGTCCTGCTGAGAATGAAAGCCGGCTGAACTAAGTATGAAGGGTTAAGCTCTACTTTCCCCTCCCACTGGCCTCTGTCCTCTTCCAGTGGTCAGAGAAAACTGACACTAAGAACCCAAGCAGAAAGGCCATTGGGCAGGCAGCTTGGCCCTATATGCTAATGTTAGATACAAAGGCTGCATTGTGATACTTTCAACCTGATAGGAAGCATGGAGTAGTTGAGTGTTTCCCCTTCCTGCTTGGTGAGTAGGAGGGAGCCTCAGATAACTGGCCAGTTGGGCTCTCACAGGACCTTTGAGGTCAGAGGTAACCATGGTTAGAGTAAGGTGGGGCTAGCTTAGCCTCACCCCAGTGATTTAGGAAGCTTCTCCCAACCCTGAAGGTCATGTTATAATATAACCATGGATATGAATATAAGGCTAAGTAGAATGTTGTTAACTACTTGCTCACCTATATGCTACTTCCAATACATGGCTCAGCATTATCCAGCCTCCCATGTGGTTTATCTGGTGGTTCACAACCTTCAGTGTCCACCACCTGGAGAACTTGTTAAACCACAGATTGCTGAACCTTATCCCTAGTATCTGATTCAGTAGGTGCTCTGGGCTTGTGTTTCCCGTCTACCCTAGATTCATATGTTAAAGTTCTTACTGTCAATATCTCACAATATGACTATATTTGGAGATAGGGCCTTTAAAGAGGTAATAAAGTACAATAAGGTCATGCGGGTAGACCCTCACCCATTCTGTGGTATTTTGTTATGGCAGTCTTGGCAAATGAAGGCAATAGGTCTGAGGTGGGACTGGATAATGTACATTTCTAACAAATTCCTAGCGATGCTGATGCTGCTGGTCTGAAGAACACACTCCGAGGGCCCCTGTTCTAGTCTTTCTAGCTGATGGAGTGGCTTCTTCTCAGTTCTGGACCCTTGTACTTGGCTGTATAGATTCCTCCCTAACTGTGCTGAACTTGAATTTGATAGCATCCTGGTAACATGAGGACTTCATCTTGGGATTCTATTGGTGTTGTGCCCCACTAAGCAGTCCTGGTGGATCTGATCAACTCCCCTCAAGTCTCTGGACCTGGAATTCTCCATGGGATAGTAGAAATCATGTTCTGCTGTGAATGTGACTTTGTATTTTCCAAAGCCTATACTTTTGCTTACAACACTATGCAGCCCAGAGTATGACTTAATGTGTGGAAATGGGGCCTGGGAATTGCTCTGTCAACAAGATCCCTGGGTGACTTTTCTCTTGCTCCATGGTGAGGGCCGCTGTTATAAAGTTTCAGAGGAGGAAACTTTATAAGAAAGAACTGCCATCTAAAATAATCTAGAGAGACCTCATGGGAGCCAGCTAATTCTTAAAGGGTAAAAAGGATTTAAATGTACAGAAAGGAAAGAGAAAGAACTTCTAGGTTAGCAGAAGTCAAAATAAGCAAAGCAGAGAGGCAAGAAAGTGCATGATGCCTCTAGGGACCCTACACAGAACATCTTTATTGGAAGGAGAACAGATAGGAGGGAAATAAGTGCAGAAAGCTCGGTTAAACCAGAATGAGATGGCCTTGAATAAAAGATAGTAATCATTTATGGCTAATAGCTTCAGCTTACTGAGCACTGACTAAATACTATACTAGAAACTCCAAAAGGACTGAGTCTTTCAGGCCTAGACCCAAGCACATGGCCTGAACAATGCAAGTGCTCAATAAAAATAGGCTGAATTACCTAGTTGGTTTTTATCAAATTCTGTCTACAGGTATTGTTATCTCTTTTTATAGGGTCACAAAGTTAATCAACTCACCCAAGTGTCAGAGACAGATTTGAATCCAGAACTGTGTGACTCAAAGACCAGTTGCCTTCATCCACGCCATGCTGTTTGGGCTAAGCAGTCAGATTCTTATGCTGCAGGAAGCAGGAGAGTGGAGGAGGATTCAGAGCAGGAGAAATTGGGAGTCAGGCAAGGTAGCCATTTTGGAGGAAAGATGATAAATGTAGCTTTAACGGTGCCCAGGTGAGGTGAGGGCAGGATGCCCAAATGCTAACCCTGGAAGCAGGAAGACAGGAATGGCAATTACGGCATTCATGATGTAAATCAAGAAATGGCGCATGACTTTTTGGTAAGAAGGAAACTGCCAGGCGTGTCAACACTACGCTGAAGATTTTTGAGAGGAAAAACTACACATGAATGTATAATTCTGTAAAGTTGTAAATTGTTAAAGCAAATTGGCAGGGGTGCGGACTGCTTCATTTGTCCATTGAATTCTGTAGGAACTTGAGTTTTTAAAAGTTTTCCTTGTCTGACAGTATTGCTATTTTATATTTTTTACCACAGTTAATAAGTGAAAGTAAGAGCTAAACTAAGAGCAAAAGAACAGAAAGAAAAAGGGGAGGGGGGAGAAAGAGAGAGAGAGAGAGAATGAGAACGCCACTCTGCTATGTCCAAAGAAGTACTTAAAAGCCAACTAGTCAATTTTCAATTAAATCTGTAGAACCTTGTTTTTGATTATATCATGAAGGAAATAAGAAAATACACTTTGCAGTTTAAATCTATCTTTCAGGAGGTAAAAGGGAAAATTAAGACAAGTTGTAAACAAACAACAGTTAATAGCTAATGTTAAATATAGTCACCCTAAAGAACTGCAGCCAAGAGCACAGATAATATACTTCTTGAGTATACAACCTGCATTCCCATTTCTTTTCCGTAATTACTTAAAAAGAAAGATGAATGATTTCCATGCTGCTTTATAAATATCTCCCAAATCCTTCCAGTTTTTATTTGAAAGCTTTCCACTGAATTTCAGTGCAGCTAGAGCTCGGGGAGAACATGCAGGCATGCTGGGCTGCAGAAATACCACACTCTTTTCTAACCCTGCAAGGATCAGTTTTCAGGTCAGTGCATTTCTAGTAACATTTTCCCACTCACCCCCTGCCTCCATCCACGTACCCAACTGATCTGGGAGTAAGCAAGTTCTCTGTCTTGAAAAAGTGCTCTCTCTTCTTCTCACCATTCACCATTTACTAATCTTAACTCCTTTCCCTTGAATAGGCAAAAGTTCAAATTTTTTAATGCCATAGTATTTAATCTGCCTTATAAAACTTATTGTAAATTTGAGGATTTATCTCACGTTTCCCAAAGTGTACACAAATAAGAGGTGTTTCTAAGCACTCTATTTTGATATATGATCTATGTTATTGTGACCAGATTCATTCATTTATCCAATCTTCATTATGTGACCAACATGGAGCTGAAGATAGCCCAGGTACTATGGACACAAAGATGAAAGAGATTCCAAAGGTTTTCACAGCCCAAGAGACAGACGTGTGAGCTGACACATGCAGAACAATGTTGATATGGTCCCCATAGAAATCTGCACAGAGCATCATGGCAACACCCACTAGAATCTACCCTGAATGAAGATAAGAAAGTCATCTGTTTCATTCACTGCTGGTTTTGCAATCTCCCAAAAGGAGTGATGACACCTCTCTTTCAGATTGTCCTTACTCTGATTCATTCAACCACAAAGAGATGGGGGTTTCAGAAAACCAAGGGATGGAGACCAGCCAGTCGGGCTTTAGTGGCCCTGTTATCTACACAATGCAGGGCCTGGAGATACTCATAGATGACTCAGGCTGCTCCTGCTCTCTGCCCGAAGGTGACCAGCCTGGGTTTATGAATGACTGAGGCTCCAGAGCAGGTTCAGTTCACTTGGTCTTTAGCATGGAATATAAAAGTGCTTGAGGACAGAGGGAGGGGCCTCTGCCTGCTGCCAGGCCTTGTCTACCTGGGCGGGAGACCATTCCAAGGAGGGGAGATGCTCTAAGCCTTCTTTCCTGGTGGATGATATTGTGGGAAAATTTCTTTCCTCATCCAGAAATACTGAAGGGCCAGTTTCTCTCTGTTTCCTAAAAAGACTGCAGTCAAGCAAATTCAATTTGCAAACAAATAGGATTTATACCAAAGAATTTGCAGATACTACATGTTCTCCTTTTTTTGTGCCACATATGTCCTATTTTCTGATTAAGCAGCACATAAATCTTAGAGTAATTTGCTTAAGAATTATGATCACAGTATTTTAACTCCAGCATCTTTTCCATGACAGATCATTTGTGGGGATACCGGGGGGGGCGGATCTCAGGATTTTCCTAGGGTTATTTGATGACAACATTATACTTGCCAGACATCCCAGCATCTGGCACACTGCAAAGCACCTAGCTGCTCAATAGGTATATGATGTTGAATGACTGTACCAAGGCAGACCCTGCACTGATATAGGTGATGGGTGCATTAGCAAGAGATTGGGGAGGACTAGAAATTGGCTAGGTGACAAAGAGGAGTGTTTCATGGGCAATCCAGGAAGAGACAGCATGAGCAAGAGCTGAGAGTTGAGGCAGCATGGATGACATGTAGGAAATTAGATGTAGTTCAGGCGGGACGTAGTGTGGGAGATGAAGATGAAGAGATAGACAAGGATTAGATTTCAGGATGTATGTCTGATTCAATTCACTGCAACAAATACATATTCTGGGGTCAGACTCCACGTGGTGCACATATATTAGTGGCATCCTGAAGGCCAGGAGGCAGAATACGGCAACTGACAGAAATGGGCAGAATTTCCATGTGATAGAACAACCAGGTTGTTGCCTGGGGCAGCAGGCTTTTGGCGACAAATGCCTGGACACTTTTTCCTTGGCAATATGATGCCAAGAGGACAAACATTAGGCCAAGAAATCCACCCTGTTCTCTGGAAGAGTAATGGCTAGAATATTGTTAATTTGGCATCAATTCCAGATTCAAGAACAAGGTCTGAAATGCAGCTGCTCCATTCTGTCATTTAGCTAATGGGGGCTTGAGGATTTGCCAGACATTGTTTCTGGGCCTTACACGATTTCAGAGCTGTTCCATGGTGATGCTGTGATCATGGCCTCCTTTAGGAAGAGGCCGTGCAAAAGGAGAATGGCAGAAACACTCCCATGTTGTGCCTGGGTGAGAAACTGAATGGTCTGCTCCAAGATCAGGCCCTCTGCGGAAGCAGTGGAAAGGACAGAGGCCACGCTCCTCCCAGGATGCAAGATCATTGACTGACAGCTCATGACAGCACACAGGCCCCTTTTGTGATTATTCATTCAACCACAGAGCATGTGGTTATTAAGTGCCAAGCATTTCTAAGGCACAGTTCTAGACTCAGGGGATGCAGCAGTGAATACAACACAGGAAGCCTCTGATCACATGAGGGGAGGCTGACAATATACACATAAATATCAGCTATTTCTGATACAGGAAAGTTCTATGAAGAAAAATAAAGCAGAATGAGGGAATAGAGAATGAACAAAAAAAAAAGGATGCTATTTTTCAATCTTGAACAATTGTTGAACAGTGTTTCTTCAAGGTAGAATAGACATTAAAATGGAAACGAACAGTTTTGAACTCTCTAGATTGTAACTAGAATTAAAAGCAATGTGGTTACGAAAGACTTAGCCATCTCTCTGAAATATGATATGCACCAATAATCAATAGCTTACATTTTTACTGACATCTTTTAATAAGAGTGAACACATTCTAGTAGTTAAGTTCTCTTAATAGTAGTTAAGAGAACTAGCTTTGGAGTCTGTCAAACTCTCTGTGTTTGAATTCTGGTTCCACCCTGAAAACCCATATAACCTTACTCAGTCACTTTATCTCTCTGGGCCTCTGTTTTCTTATATGTAAAATGGAATAGTGACAGTGCCTTCCTTGTTAAATGGCTACAAGGATTAATGAAATAATACAAAGCGTTTGGCTCAGTGCCTGACACATAGAATACATGCTCAATATGTTATCTATTAATATGTTAATCTTTTTGGCAAAGTTTTTCCTAGCACTAAAATCAGTGTTCTAGGGTTATAATTGTTTCTAAATGGTAATATATGATTTTTATTTCTTGTGGGAAGTAGAGTATAATGTTAGTGAAGAGTACAAATTGCTGGGGACACCATGTGTGTTTTAGCTATTCATTCACATACAGTTTCTTAAAGACATACCTGATTACTATTTGAAGGCAATGATTTGATATAAAGAAAACACAAGTTGTATTTTTCTTCTATTTGAATTAGTTGACACTTTCTGGCCTTAGGAAATAGAATGTCTCTTACCTTACATGTCTGTGTTCTCTGCTAGAGTGTGAATTCTCATGGCAAGAACTCTTCCTTATTCATGTGTATTTGTAATGTCTAAGATAGGGCCTGGCAGAGTTAAGAGCTTGGAATATAAGACTATATATGCCAACAGTCAGCAGCAGAGTCCATCATTCTACATCATGGAACGGAACCGGGGCTTACTACCATGGGCAATACCTTCTTCCTTTTCTGTTGTAGAGTCTCTGTGGGCTGTTTCCTTTTGGAAAAATCAGGCCAAAGTCACCTGTACCCTTGGTGCAGCCACTTCCTCTGCCTCTATTGTCACTTCCCCAATGCAGCATGCCATGGTTGCTGAGCTTCTATTTAGAAGGGATATCCAAGAACATCTTTAAAGAAGATGGACATTGCTATATTGAATTATGACCTTAATAACAGGAAAATTTTGATCCTTCTAACTGTTTACTTGACTCTAAAAACATTTATTTTCTTTATTGCTGTAGTAAATGAAATTTCAAAGCTAATGTCTGCTCAATTCAATTAAATTCAGGACACAAATACGAGATGGCCTTTGCCAAATGAACCAAAAAATGATGGGCGAAGACAAAGAAGGAAATGCAGGCATTGCAACAGGTCTACAGATTTAAAAAAAAAAATTCTGAAATTACATTGGATTTGAAATTGCATGTAAATAAAGTCGTTGAGTACAAAATGCATGGAAAGAGCACTGAATTAAATTCTGAAGAAAATTGGTATTATTCTTCCAGATAGCAAAGGGAAAGTTGTATGAAGAAAGGAGGAAACAGATGAAATCCCTTAGGAGGAAATAATACGCAGCATACCAGTGAGGACCACACCTAGCCTGGTAATTGTACCTTATACATCCTTAATAAAAGCTTGTTTAATAAGTGAGTGAATAAGAAGCACGGCTCATAGAATTAAATATGCAACAGACTGAGTATAAAATATAGCACCTTAATGGTTTTTTTGTAATAATTATTATAATAAAAGAGACTAGGTTTGGAGTAAGGATTTTAACTATCTTAATTCAGTGTAATTAGTTCAATGCAAAACATGTCTTGTTCTCACACTGGATGGTCTATCTGAAGTTTGTATGCATGTAACTATTAAAATGAAAGATATCTCATTTTGATTCAAATTGCTGTATGGAAATGTGGGAACAATCAATATGGATAAGCCTAGAGGCCAATGCAGAATTAAGGATGAGCCACCAAAACATTCTCTTTTCTCCAGCAGAGGAAGGAGAGCTCTAATTCCCAGGCTTCATTTGCACATGCTGTGCCACTTTGTTAGTCACCCCCTGGGTACACAGCACGTAAGCACGGAGAGGAAATGGTCCAAGAACCACTGGCATCTAACCCACGATACATTATGTTACTAAATATCTGGCAGGGCAATTGGCTAAATGTCCTCAGCCAGTTGCCAAATGTCATTTAACAAAGCTGTCCCCATCCAGGACCTCTATGTGACTGTACTGATAATATTGTCACTGGAGGTGAAGAGACACATTCCCTAAAGAACCTCCCTAAAGAAATAAATATGACAGCTCACCAAAAAGCAAAAGCAACATGCAGAAATTGAAGAGGAGCTTTTAAATGAACCAGTGTGTTTGTGTAGGTTGAATGTGTGTGAGTGAACGTATACAAATGTGACAGTCTTTATGCCATCAAGTAATAGAGATGATTTTTTTTCCTTAACTGCCTAAATTAGTGACTACGCTTCCCCAACACCATAAATAAAACAAGTACTTATTCTTTACGGTGGTCTTCAAATGACAGTGTCCAAGGCTGCTTGGATTTTAGTCCTTTTTTCTAACTATTTTGGAAAAACAAAGTGAGGATTTCTCTTTAGCCTGGCTTCTTTACAAGCAGAAACATCCTTTGTCACCTTGCCAAGGATGAAGTCACATGAGAGGTTTCAAAGAGAATGTGAAAGAGTTCCTTTGATGAACTTTTATCTTCTTACTTTGCCAGGTCTTTTGGGGGCAATCCAGACACACACACACATACACACACACACACACACACCAGTTATATCATCACAAAACTCCTTTTATACTTCTAACCCCATCTCTCACCTCAGCTCCAAATACACATTTATTATTAAGCACTTCAAAGCAAAATGTGTCCACTATCTCTCTCCTCTTGGACACATTTACCCTACACTGATGTCTTGTCATGAATGGCGCAGACGTGAACCCAGTCTCAATCCAGCCAAGATTCTCAGTATTAGAAACTCTTCTGTCTCTTTCAGGTTCTATTCAGGTTCCATTAAACACTCATGTTGTTCCAAACTCATCAAACTATATATGTTAAACATGTGCAGTTTTTTTGTATATCAATTATGCTTCAATAAAGCTGTTAAGAAAAAGAAACTAATGTTGGTTTCACCTGCAAAATATGTCTCTGTTCAGTCTCTTCTTGGCCTGTCACTGCCTTAGCCTGGAGTCAGCAATTTCTGGATGGTAACAATAGCCACACACTGGTCTTCCTCACCCAGTTTCACTGCAATCTAATCCATCCTCCATCCTGACGCTGCACTGAGCCTTTAGGATACACGTCCATTCACATCTAACCACTGCTGAAGATACTTCACTTTAACAAGAAAGGGACAGAATCTAAAGGAGGAAAACTCTAGTGTCTTTGCTCCCCAAATTAATGTATAAATGTGATGCCATTCTAATTATTATAGAACTCCAAAAAGATTTTTGAAAGTAGATCAAATGCTGCTGTTCGAAAAAGAGTGTTAAGAGGGGAATATAACTTATCTGATAATAGGAAGTACTATAAGGCTGCTATTAAAACATGGTCTAGGAATACAAAAATAGGTCAAAGAAATAAAATTAAGAATCCAGAAACAGATCCTAGAATGTAGAACTTACCATATGAAAAGGTTGTATTTCAACTCAGTGGGGGAAAATGTAGTTTATTTAATAGTGTTGGCCCAATGGGCTATTTAACTAGAAGGAAATGAAATTGGACTCCAGACTCACATTAAATACAAAAATAAATACCACATGGATTAGAGACTTAATTATAATATATAAAACCACAAAATCCTGTAAGAATATCTAAGCAATCACATGTGCAATATAGAAGAAAGTAACCACAACTGGAAAACCCAATACTGTAAATGAAAAGATACCACATTAAAATTAAAGCTTTTGTACATCAAAATATACTATTAACAAAGCCAATAGACCAACAATAGATTTTGAATAAATCTTACTATTGCAGAAGATGGAAATGAGCTCTCAAAAATTAACAAGAAAGAAATCAAAACAACAAAATTGGATAAACAATAGAAAGCAGTTACTCCTAGAAGACCAAATCTAAATGGTGAAGCAATATAAGAAAAGATGCTCTAATGTAATAATCGGATGCCATCTGACACACAATGGACTGTCCATTAACAATAAAGAACTATATCACCTAGTGCTGGAGTGATTATGGGATAAAGAGTACTCTCATATAATGCTGGCAGAAATGTGTCATTATAGCCTTTTGGGAATGTAACCTGGCAATTTATTAAAATTAAGTCTTTACCCTAGAAATATGGATATTATGCAAGGATAAATATTTATATGTATGTATATACACAGAAACTAGAAAGAAAGAAAAACCATAGCCATAGATGAACACAGGTGAATTATTAAACAAAACATAGAAAAATATGGTACATACACATTTTACAAAGGCATAAAAATGCAAGTTGATTTGAAAGAATTTCAGTAAGGCATTAAGTGAGAAAAGGAGGAGGCATATAAGCAAATTTTTATAAAACAATAACGATCCCATTTCTGTATGTCTATGTGTTTTTACATGTTAGTATATGATTGTATGAATTCTGAAAAAAACGTGAAGGTTGGATTAGATTGCTAACATTGATTACCTTGAGGAGGTAGTTTAAGGATAAGAGTAAAGCAGACAAGAGGCAAAGGTGTAATCAAATAGGGAAAGCCTGCATATGATCACCTTTAACATATGTGAAAACTATATACATTTTGAGAATAGGGAAGAAAATTTTTATCGTTATCAATGGCTGTTCAGTACCATCAGGAAATATTTTTTTTAAAAAAATTAAATTTGTCATTCAAGGCACTTCACCACATGGCCACTGCCTACAATTCCAGCCACAAAGCTCTACTTTTCACAAACACCTTCATACTTATCCATAGGGAACATTTTTCCATACCCATAACAAACCCTATTCTCCAATCTTATCTTTTCTGTGAATTTGCTATTATATCTGCAAGGATTACCTAACTACCTGATAAATTTCTACTTATCCCTTAAGTGTGAGCTCAAGTGTTACCTCTTCCAGGGTATCTATCCAATCCCCTGACACCTCTGCAATGGCCCCTACCAGACAGTACTATGACTGTGGCTTTGCCTGTCTTTCTTCTCTAAGTCTCTATTAGCCTGAGATTTTTGGAAGATGGATGATCTCTTATTTGTCATGATATTCCTGATCATCATTTTATCTTCCCACTGCTCCCCCACCCCAGGCATTACCTGAAATGTTTCTAGTAACTTTTATGGAGCCAAGATTCCTTTACAAGCTGATTATTTATTGGAGGTAAGGCTGATCTCATTGAATCCACACAATAGGCAAAGCTCAGCCATAGAAGAATATTTTAACAGCAACATTCCATGGCAGAGGGTGACCATTTGTGGTTATTTTGTGTGCTCTTGGGTGGATTGTGGGAAACAGGCAAAAGAACCAAGGTCTGACTTCAGCTGGGGGAGGACTGACCAGATGGAATGAAATGAATGCATATTAAATAAGATAAAAGTTGAAGATAAGCAACATCTATTGACTTCGTAGTATTCAGGGTCATCGTGTAAAATATAAAAGTAAAGTGATTGCCTAACTGTATTTGTGAACACCTTGATACAAAGACTTCCTTCCTACATTGTTTTCAGTTGTATCTTGTTTTCAAAAGGGCCATTAATCAGTCACCATCTACTAGTGGTTCTCTCAAAAATGCAGGGAGCTGAACAACTATAGCAATTAAATGCTCTCATGGCCATTATCTTACCAGAGAACTAACTATACTATGACCTTTAACCATTTTAGTTAGAACAGCTGGGTAACTCCTGAAAAATCAATACTGCCCACCACACCTTGGCATGAGCTACTACTGGGTAAACCTTCGTTGTGTATAGAGTTATTTGCCCTTGCACATTATTTACCAAGGCCAAAACCTGCTTGAGGAGTATTAGAGCAAACATTCCAAAGAGAAAATAGAGAAAGTAGTTCAGTGTCTCATTCCTTTAAGCGATGTGTGAAAAGTGCAGGATAAAAGAAAGGCAAATCTTTGATTCCCAGGCTGGGAAAAACCTTTGTAACAGACTAAAGTTTTCCTATCTTTCTCCATGTTTAGTGTTTCCATTTTTCTTCATTCACAAACTTAGAGAATTGGATGGTCTTCAAAAGTTCCTCGTCAGCTGAGGCTAAATGCCTACGTTTTTGTCATTTGGCACAATTAAAGGAAGAGCCAAAAATGAGCCAGTACCAATCATCTAAAGGAACCGTGGGGAAAGGCACATTACGATGCATTAGCAATGATTTAGCTCCGTGCCTCACTTCAAACACTCCCTAGGCAGCCATTGCTTCTTCACTTCGGACTGAGTAACTGCAGTGACATTTCGAAACTAACGAGCTGAGTTTATTATCTCTGGGGAACCAGCATACAAACTACCAGAGGGGACGTGAAACATAAACCAGTCACCTACACATACCTCGCCATAGATATTTAGTGGTTCATGTCCTATGCCCAATGCCTTTACGCATAGTTTGTGGATTTGTGTGCAGAGGTGAAGCACAACTAAAGTCTAAAGAATCTGCATCACAGAAACACAGACTTTAGACTTGGGAAGTATGTTAGCACTTATCTAATCTAACCTTATATAAACGGCGGGGAGAACCCGCAGAACAAAAACAAGATCTGGAGACATTAAATTATCTGTTCAAATATCAGGGCAGCGGAGGGCAAAGCCAGGAATAGAACCCTACTGTGGTGCTCTGTGCACGTGCCTTCCTGCTTCTACTCAACCTGCTAACTCACCTTTACAGCTTAAATTTGTAGGGCCATCACTGTCCTATCACTCAACAATAATAACCCTATTTATACTGTTCCATGTTCACTCGCTTTCATTTGTTTAGATTATTTTCTGCTTTTGATCATCCTGGAGGGTCTACCACAAAGATGATAAAGTAGTGAGCTGGAATACAGCCACCTGTTACTCCACGCAGCATTTGCAAATCTGAAACTGAGCTCCAGGAATTCACAAGTTTACTGAGATCTAAAACTGGCAATTCTGGAGATAGAATTGTTGAGCCTTCGTGCTAAAAATGTGCCTTAACCAAGAAGCTTGTGTTCTATAGTTAAATAAGTTTGGGAAACTATAATTTCCTCTAGCAGAAATCAATGTCCAACTGTAAAATAAACTGGCTTCACTTTAACTCATTATTTCCCAAACATCTTTGGATATGGAAGCTCTTTTTGTGTGTGCCTAACAGCAGTTCTGACTGAGCTAACCTCCCACACAACAAATATTAGTAAGTTGCTTATCACAATGAGCAATGAGGTGTGGGCAGTATCTCATCCTTCAATATGTTATTTTTTTAAAAAGTGTTCTCAAAATGTTTCCTAGAGGCGGCTTATTGTGTGGTGGGAGTGGGTATGGGGAGGAGGAAGAAAGGACGAGATATTATATAAAAGATTAACAATGACTCTAGACCTCTCGAGTTTATAATTGCATTGCATATAGGCAAGACACACAACAAGTAAGCAAAACCATAAGGCAGTAAATAATTTAGCATCCAGTATCCCCATAAGGTACAGATGAGGCATTAGGATTTTAGATTGGAGCTTAACTGGGACAAAGTACATTTTAAATTAGACCCTGAAGGATGTGTAGAAAGGAAAGTGCCTTACACAAGGGCAATCAATACATGTTTGCTTAACAAATGAAGGACAGTCTGAGCTGGGAACTCAAGAACAGTATCTGGAAGTCAAATTGAATGGAATGTGTTATTCACGGAGGAGGGAAGAACCCAGGGCGTCTGGAAGGCTGAGGGCGGGCATTGGCCTGCAGGGAGAGGCAAGATGTAAGCAGAACTTAAAAATCTTTATTCTAATGAGAACTCCAGAGTCTTCCCGACCCTGTTGTGGGTCTTTTCTTCTTCATCCCTAGCATCTTGCACCCAGCCTGGGGATGACATGGGCATTTGAAAAATATTAGTTAATTAAAAGAACAAATCAATGAGCATGAATAAAAGAAGCACAATGGAGAACAACTGAAGGACTTGTTTGCCAAATTAGGTGACACAGCAGTCTTTTTCCAAAGTCATCTGATGGGCTGAGGCGCGAGATGCCACAGACAGCAGAAAGGAGTTAGAAGACAAAGGTAGGTGTTTAGGACAAACACCTGCCCTGGAGCAGACAGATTTGAAATACATTTTGAAGGAAGAATCAATAGGTCTGCAGAACAACCACATAAAGAAAACAAATAGAAAGGGATGAAGGGACAAAGGGAAAAATAGCAACCAGGTGTAAACCCAAGAGAGTGTTAATGTCGTTGATAGAAAAAGGAAAATTCCAAGAGGCAAAAGAACTTGTAGAGAGAGTCGGTGTTGGGGTGTGATTGCAAATATCCAGCAGATGTTCTTGCACCATTACTGTGGTATAGGGAAGGCACGAATGCCGCAAAGCACATTCACCCGTCTTAGCTCATTTCCCAAATCAGATATAGATATGATTATTATAGCTCCCATTTTGCAAATATGCAAGGTGAGCAGCAGAAGTACCTGGGGCTTACTCTAAATATGCACACTCAGCAGAGAGCGTTGCTAAGATCTGAATCCCTACAATATTTATAAGACTCCATTTCAGGTGATACAGGATTGAATAAAAATGTCTGGTCAAAGAGAGAGATTTGAAAATTACCCGCATGCCTGGGGCCAGGCCTGCTGACTCATGCCTGTAAGCCCAGCACTTTGGGATGCTGAGGTGGGAGGGTCATTTGAGGCCAGGAGTTTGAGACCAGCCTGAGCAACATAGCCAGATACCATCTCTACAGTACATGAATAAACAAATAAGCTTAGGAAGATAAATTTGCATTTCATATAATAAAGAATATGAATTTATTAAAATACATTAAAATATTTAAAACACTACCACACATATTGGCAGACACAGTCTGTAATCTATGATACTCTCACTTTGGTTTCTTTTCCATTGTTCTCCTTTAATCTTTTTTGTCTATATTATTAATATTGACTCTTTTAAGTTTTAAGTTCCCTGAAGTCAAGAATCAAGTTTTATACATCCTAATGCTCATAAAAGCATTGAGCTTAGAGAATCAATATATATTGGATGAATGGATGAATGCATTAATTAGAAAAAATAAACTCATAGTAAGATAAACTTTTTTAGTTTGTTCATCTGTGCCTGGGGACACTCACTGTGACACACACTGTTCCAGGTGTTGGGGATACAGGTGTGAGCAAAACAGTAAAGATATCCACTCACAGGGACTGCAGACTAGAAGAAGTAGCCATGCAATATGCAAATAAAGGAGTAAAATATATGTTAAAGCATGATAGTGCTGGGGAGAATAATAAAGCAGGGAAGGAGCAAAGTGTGCAATTTTAAATAAGATCATCATCATCAGGTAAGACCTCCAGAACGCAGTAATCTTTCAAAGTGTCAAGGAAGTGGCTGAGCAAGTCAGGCACATATCTGAGGGAAGGATATTCCCCAGGGAGGAAACAGCAAGTGTCAAGGCAGGAGGGTGTTTTGATTGTGTAAGGAATAGCAAAGAGGCTTGTGTAGCTGAAGCAGAGTGAGCAAGGGCAGAAGTGGAAGGAAGTAAGGTTAGACTATAAGGGAGTTTACTCATGTCCTATGGCTGCCACAGAAATTACAACAAACTGGGTGGCTTAAAACTATAGATATTTATCAGAAGTCCCCAAGCAAGGTGTTGACAGGGTTGGTTCCTTCTGGAGTTTCTTAGGGAGAAACTGTCTCATGCTGGCAAATCCTTGGTGTTCTTTGGTTTGTGGCTGCATCATCCCAATCTCTACCTCCACCTCACATCTCCTTTTCTGTGTTTCTGTATCTTCTCCTTTTCTCTCCCTAATAAGGACATGCTCACTGGATTTAGGGCTCCCCGCACCCACCCAAATCCAGCAGGATCTCATCTCAGTCCTTATCCTAATTATATCCCTAAAGACCTTCTTCCAAATAAAATCACATTCTGAGGCTCTAGATGGGCATGAATTTTGGAGGGACACTATTCAACCCACAACAGGGAATGAAATTGAAGAGACCAGAGCAGTTAGGAGACTGTTCAGATGCCAATAATCCGTCAGAGCGATCATGTGGCTTGAATTGAGGTTAACACAGAAGTGGTGAGAAGTGATTCTATTTTAGGGCTATTTTTAAATAAAGCCAATGGGATTTATTGATGTATTAGATTATTGACTCTTGAGTTTTTCGTCTTCTCTGCTTTAGAAATAAGAGAAGCATTGGTTTTTGGAAGAGAAAGTGCTATGTGGCAGCCGAGGATGTGTTATTACCTACCGGAGTCTACTACGAACAGAGGATAAATTGGATGATGGTTTATAGCCATTGTATGTAGGCAGGGAAGTAGGGGCTCTTTTCTACTTTTATTATTTGATGTTTTTTATTAAGATGTCTATGGCTTAATATATTTTGTTGCAATTCTAATAGAGCAAAATTTTAAAGATAAATTGTTCTAAAGCTAGGAAATACGTTCCCATGGCAGGGATAGATAACTATGTTGAATTTCTCATGTAAACCGTAGGACCAAAACAACTCTCTTTGTATTCTGATTCACTATATCAATATGAAAGAAAATATTTCTTTTTAGGAAAGGAAACTGATCTCACTCACCTAAGAGGAAAGTAAAGATTTGCATCTTAAAGACCCTTAGGAGTTGAGCTCAGCCACAAAAATAGTAACGAGGTTCACTATGAACTTCTGAGAACTTTGGTATCCATTTAAGCTGAAATCTTGATTTACTTCCCAAGTTACCACTTCAGGGATACAGTACATGCAGCAGGAATAAAGGAAATGAAATACCATAAATTATCCCCACTGTGATGTCAGACTCTCAAGTAACTTTTTTAATATTCAGTACAAAATACAGAACAAGAATGCCTCTCATTTAACAACTGCCATGCCACGGACCTTTCCCATTGATTCAACAATGGTCTCTTGCTATATGTGATCTCCCATTTTCTAGGATTGGTATTCAAGGAACTTTCATCTAACTCTAATGCTTTCTCTTCTTTCCACGGGATAATCCAGGGCTTCAGTTAAAGCTGCTCAGTGTCCCTTCCAATTTGGCATCCTCATCATTGCCCCTTAGGCTCTGCCTGCCCCGTCTGAAGAGGAGCACCATCTTACCCACTCAAAGATGTGCTTTCCATGATCTGGTTTGAAACTCATCTCCTCTCTGTGATACGCTACCCAGTGACATCCATTCACACATCACACATTTCTCCTTTTACTAAAATATTTATAGTCCTGCCAAGCCCAAGTTCAAGTTATCATCTGTTGCCTGGACAAATGCAGTAGTCTCCTAACTGGCTTCCCTCCGTGGTCCCTATAGCCTGTTCTCCACATTGCAGCCAAAATGGTATTTTCAAAACTTCAGTTACATTATGTTATTCCTTGCTCTGAATCCTCCAGTAGTTTTCCACCTCACTCAGAGTCAAATTCAAGTTCTCTCTAGAAGCTCCATTCCCTCCAGCGCACCTCCACCCGCGACACAAGCCATTCACTCCGTTCTTCTGTGCATATGCTCCTCCCTCCCTGTCTCATGTGACCTGAAACGATAATTCTGTCTCCCACTTTCACTCTCTTCAAACTTTAGGACTCAGCTTAAACTTTACATCCTCAGTAACGCTTCTCCAGCCCATCAGACTAAGACAGAGCTCAGAGCACCTTATTATATTTTTTCACAGCACTTATCACAACCTGAAATATATGCTTGAGTGATTGTGAAATTCAGTTCTATGCAGATAAAGGATCCCAACTAGTTGGTCAGAAATATCTCCAAGTATCTGGGAGGCCACCCTGCACAAAGTACTGGCAAATAAAATGTTTTTTCAGTGAATGAATAATATTTATTTTTCTCTACCACTACCTTGATATGTATTATATTTTACCCAGCATTCCTAGTTATCTTTGTGCTCAACATCCCTCTGAATATACAACATGTTGCAAAGCACCATGTTTAACCTTCCAGCACCAGTTAGCAGTTCCCACTTTGGAGGTCCTATTTCTTGAGACTAGTGGGGATTCAACATGTGGTTATTGTTAACCAACAGCTGTGGCAAAAATCAGTGCTTCTCACTGATAGAATACAAAATTTAAAGAAAAAAATTAAAAGGGAACATTTCTTTTGCTCTTGTAAGAATACAATAGAAATCAGTGCAGAATTTATGTTTAATTATACAATTTCAGAACTAAGAGGTACTTTTGAAGTCTTCTTATCCTTCAACCTCATTTTAAATGAGGCTCCAAGGCTAGAGCAAATTAAGTGACACGAAGCTAATTAGTGATCACTCATGGACAAGATGCCCCATCTCCTGTTGACTGCTATGGCATTTGTCCCCACTTTAGCAAACTACAGAGCCCATTGGAGTGATCGTCCAATGCCTTCATCTTAGGGAGGAGAGTTTATGAGAAAGTAAGTTGTTTGTCCAGAGTGGCATAGAGTGAATTCATAACAAACATTGGAATGAGAATCTGGCAGGGTCTCTTGGCTCCATTCTTGTTCTTCTTTTTTTCTTGGTTCATTTTTGGTCATTTGCAAGCTAAAGAGAAGCATCTCTGTCTACTGATGCCCTAACCTTTGAGACTCATCTCCTCTGACCCTTCATTCATGAAGTCTTCCTGACTCCTCCAAGACTGATACATATTTCTACTTTTTGTACCCTCCACACTTTATTTAGAACACATTTGTGTATTTCTCTTATGAAATTTTGTACTGCATTGAATGCCTGTTTCATCTTATTAATTGAGTTGTCAGTTCATTGAAGGAAAAACTTTTATCTGGTCTATCTTCATATCATCCAGTTACTAACACAATGCCATACACGTAATAGCTCTTGTAAGCATTTAATACATTGAATGGAACTAATGAGACATTATTGCATATTGTACCTGTTCTATAAATTCTAGTGAAGGCAGTTTCTGAATCAAATGACCAGGGAATTGACAACAGTCTTAATTGTCACAGCTCCACCTAGAGAGTGGATTTAAGAACACTTGGTTGTTATCTAATAGTGGGCAACAAATTGCCTAGAAAATACAGGTTAAAAAACAAAACAAAAACCTAGGTTACAAAGCACAGCATTGATCTTACACCTAACAATCATCAGATCCTTCAGAAATACTTCTTTTGTTCTAACTAAAATCCCTTTTCATTCCTCAGAGAAAGGAAAGATACCAAATCCACTGAGTCACAACTGATTTCACAAAAGAATTTCTCTCTGTTGCAAAGGAATGACAAGACTAGTGACAGAAAGGTGCAATTCTTGATTTGCATCTGACTTCTTAAAACATGCTGCTCTTTCCAAAGAACCATTATTTCTTTGTGGAAATAGCAAAGAAGGTTTCAGTAAATAATACAAACGAATGCCTTGCGGAAAGCATTCAAGGAAGGCTACTTGATGAATTAGGGAAAAATACAAATCAAACATATAAAGGAAATTTTTAAAGAATCATGTATATTTGACAATTTAAAATAATAGCTGGAGCTTTTAGAAACTAAATCTTATTTTGGACCAAATCATTCAATCAAATGAGCTACATGTAGAAATTCTGAACCTTTGCATTTACTAGGGGAGCAATTTGGCTAACACAAAGTCTACCTCTGTTTCTGGCAGGTGTAATAATTTGATTCAGATACCTAACACTTTTTGATAGACTGAACTTTGTGAAAAAGAATCAATTTTTGGCTCAAATATGTTTTATGTTTTATATCATATTGATAACCAAGCTACAAATTTCTGAATTCATATATATTACAGGTAGATTCTTTTACCTCTTTAGCAGCATTTATTAAAATTCTGAGAGAAAATTCAGATAAAATTTAACTGATAATTAAACAAAAATGATAATGATCACAGATGAAATCAATCTAGTACAAAGAAGAGGATTGTCACAAAAATATTTCAGACTTTGCCAACAGCAATAATTTATGAAGAGAAGGAAATATATTTTAAATAGAAGTAATGAATGGGTCCTTTTCTATAATTAGGTAATTTAATTAATGAAGACGAGTGAATCTACGAACACTCGAAAAAGATTTAAATTTCTTGCTGATTGAACACAAAATACAGATGACAACAAATATAACACAAAATTCAAAATGTGTTTTTACAACAAGGACATTGATGACAAACTGATAAATGAATGTCACCAATTTAAACAATACTTAATATTAGATACCACATAAGAAAACCTGAAAAGTCTTTAAAACTTACAGCTCATATATATAAGAAATCTGATAAAGTTTTAACCAAATTTGTTTCTGATCTTATACACTTATGATACCACCAATAAAAAACTATGAACCTGAAAAATATCTTTTCTACATAATCAACAGGTAAAACACTCTTAAACATACATGTACAGAACCTGATCAAACTATGCTGATAGAAGGACTGAATTATCTTTCTATTAATATATAAAATGGTCTTAGAAATTATCTTATGAAGAACATGTAGCCAAAAGAACCACAGGAAAGCAAGTATGATAGAGGCACGTCTGATAATTCATTAATAAAAATATTTCTAGATTTTGAGATGTTTCTTATATTTGTCAGTTTTTAAAATAATTTGAAATTACTTGTGATTTTTTTCATTTCAAAAGATTGTTTCCATATCTAATTTTGCATTCATAATTAATTAACTTACAATCAAATCAAAGAAGCTTCCCCAAATTTTATAAACTTTGAGTCCCATAAAACCTTTTTCTTACTAGGATGATCTCAACTAGAATCTTGTTCTTAAGTGTTTATAAAGACAAATAAGTAACCATTTTTTAGTCTCTATTTTATCAAATAGCTCTTTCTTAGAGTTAAATTACATTGTCTCTGTTACAATTTATGCAAATTTCAAATTCCGTTTCAGTGGACACATATAACAATTCATTGTATACATAACAAAAGAGGTTGTAGATAATAAAAATGGATATCAACAACTTTTTTCAGGAAAGAGTTGACTGAATTTCATACCATCTTTTTGACTACTATGCTATCATTGTCTCTCAAATTAAGACAAAAAAGCTTATGGTTAAAAGGTGTGACTGACTGCAAATGTTGGAAGGAAATTGTCTTTTAATCGATATCCAACAGCAGTGGTTAGAACCCATGCTATGTTGTTAAAGCAATTTCTCTTTTCCTGTCCCCTCAAAAGTTCTAATTTTACCTCCACATTGTGGTTCTGACTTTCTCTGATGTTAGCTTGGGTATCCATCGGTTCCTGGGACTCCCTGTTCTGCTCTGACTCTAGCGTCCTTTTAATGTTTGTGTCCTGTACACTTTCTTATTCTGCTATGCTTGATGTATTGATATTTGTGCATGTCTCCTAGTTGAGATTTTGCCTTCTCCTTCTCCAGGATTGCTGGGCTTCCGCTGTCTACCCACCAGCTGCTTTGAGCCTAATGGCGCTCTGCCCAGATGGTTCCTGACTCTATCCTGACCTCTAGTGACCACTGCAGGAGCCATCCCATCTGGACCCCACACCACTTACGTGCTAAATGGGATAGATCTGGTTGACCTGTCTCAATGAGGATTACCCTGGAAATTTTTCACTAAGATGAAGTCTGAAACTTTAGTTAAATATAATGAAGAACCTGATGAACATTAAGATAGTATATACAGAAATAAATCATCTTTTAAGCTAAATAAAGTTTCTCAACTGACCTTAGTAATTTATTCCTGTATCTGTCAGCTTCATCCTTCATGTTTCATCTATCCGTCATCCATTTATTCATCCATGTTCATTTAACATGGTATCTGGTAAAGTGCTAAGGTAAACCAGACAAATTTACAACAAAGTTTGGCCCGTGGCCAGCCCTGTCCAGGCTCACAAATACATTGAGCCCAGAATGGAGCAGAATAGGTTTCTGTTCATCAACACCAGTTCTGGAGTGAACAGCCATGGTATTCCCACACTCTCCACATTGAGTCAGTAGGTCTGAATAACAGTATGGTAGATTCCCAGGGAGTGGGAGGAGGCTGGAACAAAACAAATGCTAGAAAAGCAGTAATTTAGGGTCTGGAAAAATGGAGCCTACATTCAGGGTTCTGAATGAATGTATCAATATGGAGTCACTTAAAATAATCTAGGAGACCTAATTAGGTACATACAATGTGGAACAGAAAGAAAGTGCTGCCAGTTGAAAGAGGAGCAGATTGCTGACATCAAGTAAAAGCAGAAATGGTGGCAATGATTCTAAGGAAATGTAAAATGATTTTTTCCCACTGTACTTCTGTTTCTTAAGGAAAATATCACTGAGAGAGTACGGGCAAGGTTTTGGGTGATTCCCTGATCTTTCCAGTTGACTTTTGTGTAGTGGAGATGATGTTTAACGGAATTACCTAGCTGAAATATCAATTATCATCTCATACCTTTTCAGTAGATTGATAACACTACTCAGTTATTAGTCTTTATTACTCAGGGATAGATGGTTTCAGTTTTGTATGGAGGTACTAATAAACTACAGATAGATGATACTACCCGGGTCCCTCTTGAAATGGCCAATCAAAACAGAGTTACTATTAATGGGCTGAGGTCTTCACTGGTTATTGTTTGTCTACACAGGGCTGTGGACAAAGAACAGGTTCAGGTGGCACTGTTGTTTGCTTTCCATGTAGTATTCAACTTTCTCTTGTCCAATATTTTAATATGATATATCCAGATTATTTTCTTGCAGATTCATTTGGCTGACGTAACTGTGATGGCTGTGCTGTAGGAGGGGCATTTGCTATTATCAACTTTTCCTTCCGGGAATTCAAATTCAATGTTAATAAAGATGGAGATCTGGTGTCAGATAAGGCATTTGTACAATAAAACTACCACTAAGTGGTATCTGACACAGTCCATACTGTTGGCCTGTTGTATTTGGTCCCTCCTTAGCTCTGAAAAGGGTGAAATGCAGAAGTGCCTAGAAGGGGAAATTGCCCACCTGTCATTTAATGTGTTCCGTAGTTGTAGGTATTACATTGTCACATAGGAGAAGAATTCTAGAGAGTCTTTCATAAACCAATTGTAGCCTAATGCCATAGAGAAACTATTTCTGGATCCAAAAACTCTCCTTTAGGTAAAAGTTTTAAGTGATGTTTTATTTTTTTATTTTTTATTTTATTTTTTTTTTTTGAAACAGAGTCTCACTCTGTTGCCCGGGCTCGCGTGAGTGCCGTGGTGTCAGCCTAGCTCACAGCAACCTCAAACTCCTGGGCTCAAATGATCCTTCTGCCTCAGCCTCCCAAGGAGCTGAGACTACAGGCATGTGCCACCATGCCCTGCTAATTTTTTGTATATAGTTTTTTTAGTTGGCCAATTAATTTCTTTCTATTTATAGCAGAGACAAGGTCTCGCTCTTGCTCAGGCTGGTTTCGAACTCCTGACCTTGAGCGATCCGCCCACCTCGGCCTCCCAGAGTGCTAGGATTACAGGCGTGAGCCACCGCGCCAGGCCCTAATTTTTTTATTTTTTATTTTTTCTGGAGATGGGGTCTCACTATGTTGCTCAGGCTGGTCTCAAACTCCTGGGCTCAAGTGATCCTACTGC
>CAUYRT010034803.1:0-63588 GCA_963574885.1 Lepilemur ruficaudatus
TTTTTTTTTGGTTTTTGGACCATAATTCATTTGTAGAAAACTGAAATTGAATTGTTTCACTATAACTCCCAAGTGGAAAATCATTTCAAGAGTTCTATGAATAGACACATTTGCACAATCTGATTGGCTACCCTAAAGGCAGATCCAATTATATTATGCTAATGTGCATATTATGCTCAGAAATCTGAATTTACCATTCTAGTACATCAATGTATGTTGTCTTTTTAAAGAGGTAAGCTTATAGTTGTCAAGTTTTGCATAAAGAGAGGTTTTGAAGATTTGTAATTGTCTGGTTTAGGGAGCTTGAAGCATTCTCACATTTCATAATAATGATTGAATCTTTCCTTTGATAGTAAATACAGAGCTGAATATAGCGATAACCTTGATTAAGTATAACATGGCTTTGGAAACATTCTGGAAAAAAGGCTTTTGTACATTTATGTGACGTTCATAACAACCTGAGGAAAATTATTTGAAAATGTGCTCATTAAAAGCATTTTGTGAGCATTTTCTAATAAAATGAACCAGAAGGTACATAATTTTTCTAGGGCATGTAGTTTGTGGTCTAAAATTTTGTGGTAGTTTTGTGACACCATTTGCCAAGGGTTTTTATTTGATTTATTTTATTTTATGGTTCATCAGACAGTTTAACATGAAGAATTTTCCTTAAAATTGCATAAACAAAAACAAGTGCTGCTAATGCTCCTGTGTTATAAATGTGCTCGATAAGCTCTAGGATGCTCTAAACATCTCTTGCTTCAACTAAAAAAGAAACATGCAAGGATATATACTATATACTATAGACTTTTCAATTTTTATTTTAGATAGAGAGAAAAATAAATGATACTGTGGTAAAAAAAAAAGCCCTTTAGTACATGTATTTTTTTCTCAGATGATTTCTGGTATGTTGTTCAATAATAAGCCAGGGAGCCAGATGCTTATATATGTAAGTCAAACATTTTAATCTAAATTTTAGCAAGGGTGATTCTCTAAAATAAAAAAAAGAATAACTTTTATATTAGAGCTGAGTTATAAATGGTGATTTTCTTTGCATATATAATAGCTTATATTATGCTTTTAAAGATTATTCTTAATATAATGAAGGTAAAAGCTATGTACCCCAGTTATTAGTGACCCATTTAGTTCACTATGTCTCTGTCTATGAATGTGATTATTCTTTTGTTTAAGCAATACAGTGTATCAAGGCAGGAGAGTGTGGTATAATTTGACAGGAGAATATAATAAAATATAATGACATTTACTAGTCCCTCATACTCCTACTATGTTATTTTGTTAGTTCATTAAGCGGTTTTTTCTTTCACTTTAATGTTTATTGATCCCTAGTGTATGTGAAAGCCTTTACATAGCTCAAATCTTTAATTTGTTATTTCAGTAATTATTGTTCTTGTGTTATTTGTTAGGATTTTTTTTATTAAAATGTTTTAAACATGGGATGTAATCTAGTATGGAAGCATTATATTAACTTTAAAAATCCCTTGCTTTAATTTACAAGATATTTTCTAATCTCATTAAGAGGGATTTAGCAGCATAATTCTCATTTGCACAAAAACAGGCCGGTTGGCCTCTCTATTTGGGGGATTTTGCATCTGCATTTTAAAGCACTAAGCCTTTTTAACATCCTCCTGATAAATCAGCTTTTAGGATTCATCCTGCAAATAGGTGTGGGGAAAAACTGTAAACACTTAGCTAAGTGGTTATAGATACACCAGCAATTAAAATGAGGTAATTTTATTTGTGTAAAGGGTTTGGGCTTATATTTGAATCAGGCCACAAGTGTTGGGGACTCTGCTCAGGTTCCAATACCACCACCACCACCACCACAACAGCAATAGAAACCAAATAACTTCTTCATGGGCGAAGGTAGAAAAGTAATTAGGGGTTATGTCTGCCTCCTTCTCAGTAACTTCTACCGCAAAAATGACAATGATGAGAACACTAAAATACTATGAATTGAGGACATGAAATGCGATTTAATAAAAGGAGCTGCATACATATAGATTTTATTCTTTGTAGAAATGAAATAATATTTGGTGAAAGGAGTAGATATACAGAGATTTTATTTTTACTACTTTGGTTGTTTCTATTGCTTTATATTATAAATCTTTGGCACTTTTTAAAAATTACAGTATAACTGAAGGACTTTAAATGTTGTTATTACTTCTTAAAAGCTTTTCAAATTCAAGAGATTTATTATATTTGTTTTATTTTAAAAAAAAGTTTTAAATGTATTTTCCTAGATATCCTGCCAAATTTGTTCTTAGATACCTTGTATTTTTTTGTCATTATTGTATAAGTTACCTTCTTCAAATTAAATTGTCTAACTATTTGCTACTATTATATAAAAAGAAAATTGTTTTCTTTATCCTGATTTTATTAATACATACAATAAACTTGCAAATTATTGAACTTAATTATGAATTGAGGATTCTTTTGGTGCATCCATGTAGAATCACATCATTTTTGAATTATGACTGTCTAGATACTTGGTAAGTCTGTAGCTCTTATTTCATTTTTCTTACCGTATTATACCAGCTTATTAAAATACTTGGAAAATTTTTAAAGATTCGTTGGTAGCAAATATTAGATCATGTTCCAAAGGAAATGCATTTAGTTTTTCACTATAGACAATCTCCACTGTAGCCATTAATTTATTTTTGCATCTTATAAATTTAAGTTTATATATATATGTATAAACTTTATCAGTTTACCAGCCTTTTCATAAATACATGGAAATTTTATTTAATGTATTTTCTGCATCCGTTGAAATTGAGATGATTATATCAATATGTTAGTATTTTTCTTCTTTAATCCATTACTAAAGTAATCAAATCTTTGAATAAACACAATGTGTTTAAGTGGTATTATTCTTTTTATAAGCTGCTAGTTTCAGTCTGCTTTAGAATATTTATATTTATATTTTTTGATGAGTCTATAAATTTTTGCTCTCATAGTTTCTTTGCCTAGTTTTTATATCCAATTTACAATTACTCAAAAAATTAGTACACAGTCATTCCCTTATTTTCATTGTTTTAAAAGAATTTTAATATTGGATTACTGGCACCTTAAATGACTGATAGAATTTGCCTGTAAAAACCGGGCCTGCTGGTCTTTTGAACATGATGTTTTACTAATGATTCCATTTCTTTAATAGTTAGATGAAAATTGTCGAAGTTCTTCTTCTACTTTTTGAGTAAGTTTTTTTGTGTAAATTTTGCTAGGACTTTGACCACTTTTCTTAGGTTATTAAATATTTTGCATAAAGTTTTTCAAAATATTTTACTGACTTCTTAGTTTCTATCAAATCTCTAATTGTGTTTTCTTTTCTCATTTACAATATAGTTTTTATGTCTTCTATCTTGCTTATTAACTTTTCTGGATATTTGTTAATACTACTTTTCTTGAGTGTTTCCTTTTTAGAATCCTGGTATTATGAGAGATTATTCTTTCAAACATCTCCCCTTCCCTGGGTCCCAGGTTTTGCCTATTGATTTCAGGATTGGCTTGAGGATCCAAACTAGAGTACTCAAGAGAGTATTCAGGATTTACTCTTCTTACTTTAGGCATTCTTGTAATTTTAACCCCTGAGGATTTCCTTTCACTTAATTTTCTTCTGGCTACACCGTACTTCTAATATTTTTAGGTGATCTATACTGAGATTATTTTCCTCAAAATTTATGTTGCTTTATTGCCAGAAACACAAGAGTAATTTTTAAAAAGTATATATGTATCAAAATCTTAGACTCAGAAGGAATTTTAGAAGTAACCTACCCATATTTTCATTTATTTAGTACCTCAGTTTCCTCATCTGAAAAACAGGAATTCTGGTATCTACTTTGCAGTATTAGGTCTTTTATTATAACTACAATATGTGAAACTCCTGGCACTCACTTAGCCACATAAGTAATAAATGGCAGTTAATAGTCATAAAGTTTTACTTATATTTAAAAGAGTATTAAGTGAAGAAAGCCTTTTAAACAGAAGTGGGGATGAAACAAACTGTTAGTGACACTACAAATGATTTTAGGTTAAATGTGTAGTTTCAAATTTATAGTGATACATGTAACAAAATGAAGAAATATGATATTGTATGGCAAATTAGGCACAGTAATGAAGCTCAACCATTATTCAGCTTTTATCAAGAGAAGTGGCAACTTTAAAATTAAGACAAAGCCAATTTTAAAATGCCTTTACTATCTCAAAGCTTCTACTTGGTTGAAATTAATTCATTGATCTGATCAAGGTTTCATTTCTGCCTTCCACGGTACTTTCATTTTTTTAGTTCTTCCTAGCTTTCATTACCCTTAAAGAATTTTCAGGTTCATATTGATGGAACCAGCATATGGTACGGCTGCATTCTAATACAGTATTGTCTTCTATTTTTTTTTTCTTTTCACTAATTTCTTGTGCAGAATAAGAAAAGACTTCTCAGACTTAAGAGCGTTTTATAGCTGTGCATGTCATTATGCAAATATGTGTGTATGCTGTGTCCATATGATTAACACTATATGTGCATGTGAATGAGAAAAAGAACTCCGGATAGACTATTTTACTGTACTATTTTAAGTCACCAAGAGCCATCTTCTGTTTCTTCAGTTAGATGGAAATCATGAGCATGTAACTCGAAGATAAGAGCACAGGACCACCGTTCATTCCATTGCTTAAACTAAAAGCTCTGGAATCATCCTTGATTTCTCCCCTTTTCCCTCCTATCATGCCCATTCCATGAAGGTATATTCTCCTCTCTAATATCAAAATGCATATCAATCATATGTCTTGATTTGTAGTGCTACCATCCCCCCAAGACCCCCATCATCCCTTGAATTTCCTGATGGGTCTTGCTGCTTCCACTCCTGCTCTTCCACAGCACGTTGTCTGCAGAGCAGCCCAAGAGAAGTATTTGAAACCTCTGCTTGATCATATTGCTCTACACTAGCATTTTCCCAATGTCTTCCTATGACACTGAAATGAAAGTACAAAGTCCTTGCAGTGGCCCCTGATTCCCCCCCCGGGGGGGGGGCACCTCCTCCTGTGCTCTCCTATGCTTTACTGCAGCCATATTGGCTTTCTGGCCGCTCCCAGAATGTCCTCCCTAGATACATACAGTCCTCTCTAGCAGCGCCTGCCAGGATCTTTTTTATTTTTACTTTTTTTCCCTAGGCTGGATTTATTTTGCTCCATATTACTTATTACCTGATATTATATTTTATGATTTTGTGTCTTTTTATTTTGAATGTTCTTCACCCTAGCTGCACATCACCATTACTTGAGAAGTTATTAAAATTTATATATACACAAAACACATATACACACATTAGAATTACCTTAGAAGTTGCAAAAAGAAATATATGTATGTCTATATATATATATATATTTTTTTCAAGATCCTAATTTTATGTATATTTACTAAGACCCCATTCCAAGACGAATTTAGTAAGAATCTCTAGGTGGGGATAGGAAAGGGGGAATCCTAGCCATTGGTAGTTTTTAAAATCTCTTCAGCCATAGTTGAAAACCACTGTTTATTTGTTTTGTTTCTTTCTCCCCTAAATGGACTAGAAACTCTTTAAAGGCAAGGCTGTTAATTGTTTTGTTCATTGCTCTATCCCTAGCCTTTAGGACAGTGTCTGACTCATTGCAGTCTTCTAATAAATATTTGTTCATAATTTTAAAAGTCCTTGTAGAGATCCTCCAGCGTCTCTGCTAGTGTTGCAGTGCAAGGAAGAATGCTCCAGACCACAATCTCAGGCTGAGGGAGGAGGAGAGATTCTTTTCATTTCAGAGAGCTCTCAAACCTCTCCAAATCTCCGTGTTTATTCTAGGGAAAGGCATATGTGTTTACGGTAAAGAACATACAGATAAAAATCTTTGGTGTCATGTAGTAAGCATATTGTTCTAAACAAGTCTATTTAGTGATATATATTAAACTTATAATGCTCTTGTTATTTCCTTGTTGTTCCTTAAGGCCATAAAGAAAAGGGCAGGGACCCGACACCAGTCACGCTTCCACACATTCCAAAGCCTGCTGTGTGCAGCCAGCTGATAACAATCATATCCAAGTCCTGTTTGCAGAACTGTCAGGTATCCGCCTTTCTCACAGTCTCTTTACCCAGGACTTTGTGCTTTTTCTGATATCCTCTACAGTCCCTTAGTTAGTCCTTTCCATCTATAATAGGATATACAAACAAAGAGGCGCCACTGGTATTGGCTGTATATAGTTCAGTATACTCTATACCTCTAATTCGTTCATCAAACTTTTCACTCATTTAAGAAATATTTGCTTTTAAATGAGCCGGATAAAAACCTAGGCTCTGGTAAATCAAGAGTGAAATAGATAAACAAATATCTCTACCCTCATAGAGCTTAAATTCTCATCCCGGTGGTAAATTTCTGTAGATGATTGTAGTTGGGGAAATCAATTAGTGAAATAATTTTTTATTGTTCGGTGTGTTACTTTGAATAAAAGCCAATTAACCATCTCTGGGACAAGTCACAAAATTGTTTTAAAGAATCCTTCTCTTTTAATTCAATGTAATTGGAGCTGTTATTTTTGTGCTGCTGTTTAAAACAACTTTCCAAAGTAATTTCAGAAGATTCTTTTTTCTTAAACTATGACTAATTAAAAGAAAACCAATTTTCTTCAAAAGAAAATAATTGGATTGAAACAGATTTACCAGAAAGACCTACTACATCTGTCTTAAGAACAGCTCGTAGTCTGCAGTATAAAGCCAGCTGGAGTGATAGCTCTGGGATATCGCGGGTGGAAAAAAATGTTGGACCATTTAAAAGTTCATTTGAGTTTTGTGCAAACTAATCGTTCATTTATTTTTTCATCCATCTAGTCAACAAACATCCTCCAGTGCTGTAAATTGCCAGGCATTTTGCCAAGTCCTAAAGTTCTAATATATACTCTCTGCTCTTAAGAAGTTTATTTTATCATAGGTGCCTAATTTTGTAAAGAAATAATGGTAAATATCATGTCAAAGGTAATATAAAATGTATATATTGCCCGGTACAGGGAAACACGGTGGTGTTGGACTTAGCTCCTACTCTTAAGCTCCCCAACCATTTCCCTCTTTTGAATTTCTGTAACATTCAACTTGTTTTGTGTCAGCTAACATAGTCTGCTTTTCTTCTATTTATTTATCTCCTCATGTTATATAGTCTTTTAAATTCCTTTTGGCTTAAATATATATGTATTATTATTTGTGTGTTTACTTGCTCTGACATGTATTTATATTACATTGTACTCAATACATATGTTTTAACAAATTATATAGAAAAACCTAAAATGACTGTAAGAGGTTATAGTCATTTCTATAAACATCTAGAGCCAAATACATAACATCATGCTGAAAGGTTGCCAAATAATCTAAATAAATTCAAATTAATGACTGTGGCTGTAATTCAGATATAAAGCGAAAAGATCCAAAGATCGGGCTAATAATTAACTGGATGCAAAACCATAATCTCTAGAAAGGTCATTGTTTATAGCATGTGCTGACTGCTCATTAAACACAATTTGGTAAATCCTGTACCTTCCCTCTGAGATAAGGGCAGCACAGTGGGTTTTAAAATGAACCCAAGCACCTCAGCTTTTGGAATGTGGACTTCTATAAATTGCTGTACATGTTCTTTTAGGCTTATTGTTTAGTATTTTTTGCATATATGAAAGTATGAGCTCAGCATTTAAGAGTAAAACATTTTCAGTTTGGTTCAGTCCTGTTACCTTCATCATGTAAGTATTTATGGAAAATTTCAGGAACTTTTAAAATTCTCCAATCTACTGCCTATCTTTTCAACTCTTGGGTGGTTGTCTGGTCCTTTTAATTTGGGGAGGCAGTTGAGTGTAGGAGATCAAGTACAAGTTCCAGAGGCACATAAGCCTGAATTTAAAACCTGTTTTTTCCACTCATAATTGTACCATGTTGGAAGAGTTAACGTCTCTATACTCAGTTTATCTGTCTGTGAAATAGGGACACATTCTATACTCACGTGGTCTTTTTAATGGTTACATGAGAAACTCTTTTAAAGGATGGTAGATAACAAATGTTAATTTCCTCTTACGCTTAATCTTCCTTGCACATGGCATCAGTTACTTTGTGTTTAATCTGCTGTTCTTCTCATTTCGGTCAGGCCGGATTATTGTTTCTCAAGGATGGGATTCAAACCAGTCAGCGACATGACAAAATTTTTATTTAATTTATAAAGGGCATTTATGTGCAAAAATGTAAGATTGACATCATCTCAGAATGAAGGACAATTTCTTAAATTGAGAAAATTAGCTTAAAAATTAGCTACACTATTCTTGCTCTTCTCATTTCTCTTTGAGCCAGATAAATGTCAGACTAGATTTGCATTCATGTTTAGTACTGACTGGGACAAGGATGGGGAAACTTTTCATGTTCGAAGTCCGCGTTAATTTAGCTGTAATCAAATAAGGCCACATTGAAGTAACTTCAATTAGATATACCTAAAAATGTACATTATTTTGTAGAAAATCTAACTACTATGTACTTAATAATTTTAAAAAATGAAAACTGTTAATTTTAAAGTTAGCTAACTTTTTAATGAATTTGTTGGGTCTGTTTTTTGTTGGAAAGCATTTGAGTATTTGGTTGCAGCATGGAGGTCCACAGTTTCAGTTGATCCTCTAGATGGGTATCAGTCATTTGTGACCTTAAGGTCATCTTGATTTGGGTTAGGCAGGAGAATGTAGATTTGCAGCAATAAGTGGTTGACAAGCAAGAAAGCATTTTTCAGGCATGTTGCTGAAGGTGTGGGTAGTCTGCATTTTTTCCATATTTCAATTAGATCTTTCTTAGCATGAAATAATGACTTTAAAATGTCATATACTGAGAGATCAATCAATTCCATCTGTAATTCTTAGGTGCCTTGCTGATATCCACTAGGTGAGGCTGAACTGCTAATTTGAGTGTGATGTCATGATTGTTAAAGTCAGTGAACCTTTCATTGCATTATCCAATTAATAGGTCTATAATAGCTGCATATTCTTCAAATGATTCATATTTGTAATCCTGCTCATCTATGACCTTTGCTAACTGGGGAGAATGTTCATCTGAAATTTCCTTGTGAAGAAGAAATGTTTTCAAAAAAGATCTCTTTTTTTGAAATGCTTGCATTTTTTGCCACATGTCATAGAGACATAGTTTTACCTTGCAAAGAAGTATGTAATTTGTTTAATTTGACATGATATCACACAGGAATGCTGCATTGCTATAGATATCTTCTTTCAATAATTCACATTGCTGATTCTGTTCTTGATAAAATTTAACTGTTTGTTCTTGCCGAGATAAAATTTTGGCTAACACTTGTCTTTGAGACAGCCAATGCACTTTAGAATGATACGGCAAATCCACATTGAATACCTTATCATTCAATGTTAGCATTTTACAAAACTGAGGATGCTGTGTTGCATTTGCGGGAATGTAGTTAACAATACTTACAACGTGTTGCAAAGTGTCATTTAAAATAGTTCGTTAGCACAGAGATTTTTCTGATGTGACATAACAATGAAAAGAAATGAGAGCATCTGGATCTGTTAATACTTTTTTTATCTGTGCAATAAGCCCTTAATGTTTTCCTGTCATGGAAGGTGCACTGTCTGTACATACACTCACTAAATTTACCAAATTCAGTCCAACTTCAAGACATTTATCTTGACAGTTGTTGAAGATACCTATTCTGCATGTTCTGTTCACAAGAGTGTCCAAAGCAAGTAACTCTTCATAGCAAAGAAAATCTTCTGTTATGATGCAAATGAAGTATAAAACCTTTGCCAAGTCAGTAGTATCAGTTGATTCATCCAAAGCAATTGAATAATATATTTTTTTCATTTTGAAGTATTGCATGAAGTTGTTCTGTTAAGTCGAAGGCTAATTCATGTTGCTGATCAATTATGGTACACCTTGAAAGAGGCAGTTGTTTGTACTTTGAAATGTTATTGGGGTCTAAGCATCCTACAAATTTGACAGTAGATTATTTTCACAATTTCTACATTCTTGAATGTCTTCCCTTTTTTCCTGAGTATATAAGCTACTTTATAAGTTGCTTTAGTGGCATTATTTCCAGGTCTTATTAATGCTTGAAAGAATTGTCTTTGCTTTTGCTTTTCATCTTTTAATTTCTGCAATACAACCTTTTGTGCTTCTCCCTCTAAGTTAAAATATTTGTGGTTTTTATGAGTGTTATAATACTGATGAACACTGAATTTCTTTAATGTTGTTATTGCAGTATCAAAAAGCAAGCAAATCATCTTATCTTTAGCAGAAACAAAATAATATTGCAATTCCTAATCCTCATTAAAAAGATCTGTTTTCTTCCTTCAGCCTTCTCTCGGTTTTCTTTGACATGATGGGCTGTTAAGCCAACAAAATGAAAAAAAAAAATATTGTCAAGTTGAGCAACTATTAACAAATTCCACTTTAAACAGAAAGGCAGTGCACCATTGTCAAAAGCTGATAACAGACTGGTGTATTCAACCGCCAAAAACTCTCGCCACCCAGTCTCTTGTGGTAGTGGTGTCAGTCTGGCGAGGGAAGTTAGAACTAAGTCATAAGCATAGCAGCCGTCAGTTTAGCCCTATGACTTACTAATGTTCTAATTGTGCTGGTCAATATGCAAGGAATATTTCATTGAAATTTATTTTATTCTTTGGTATCTTAAATATGTACATTGAAAAAATAAAAATATAAAAGACAAATAAAATTTTGTTAAAAAAGTAAAAGATTTGTTCTGTAAAATTTGGATTAAGTCAAAAGCCCGCACTTAAGGACCTATTAATAGAAAAGCACATGTGGCCTTAAGGCCGCAGATTCCCCACCCCTGGACTAGGTAACTTTGGAGGCCTGTTTTTACTCTGACATAATTTGAAATTATTTGTTCAGGGACTCCAGAGTTACTAGCAAAATACTTGAAAAATATTAATGATCATTTTACTCATGGTAAAAATCTAAAGGAGAAAATTGTACATGACTTAAGGGTTTGCTATTTGTCTCAACAACAACTTTAGTAGAATAATATAGATGTGGATACTCAGGCCCATAGGACAATAAAATATGCATTTGGTGACCACAAAATTGTAATACAGCTATGTATTTGTTTTAGAGGAAAATAAAGTGACACCCTAAATATTTCAAGTTAAAAAGATAAAACTGAATAACCAATTTAATTTATGTTGATAAAAGTGTCACATCAGCAATAAGGCCTTCAATTCCTTATGTTTCTTCTGAGAATTATGTTTATATAATGAATTCAAGAATTTTTTTTCTAAAGTATTACATATGTTTTAAAATTCTGTTTTCTACTTTAAATCATATTAGTGTGGCTCTCCAAATATTTTCTACTGAAAGTTAACAATAATTGGAATAAATAAGATGTTGGCTATTGCATTATATTAAATACAGTCTTATTTAATCGAGTTTCTTAAAATAGATACTTAGACAACAACACTAATGCAATTTTTATGACAACCAAATGCTTGCACTTTGGTGCATTACTTTATGAAAGAATGCCTCTTGTGCCATATTTCAGAGATCTCTTAGTTGTCACTTTTATGCTCACATTAAGAATAACTGTTACACTGAAGACTGTTGTAATGGATAGGTAAGTAGTAGATATTTCTTGTTTCATGGGGAGATCATAATTAAATGTAGAACCACCTTTAAAAACCCAATATCCATATTGGTTTAGTAATAATATGTTAAATACTGCTTTTATAAGCTGGAGATAATCATTCGAACATGTTACTTAACTAAATCTTGGTAGATAAATATGATATTGTTTATATGTCTTATGGAAATTCATTTTTAAAGGTTTCGTACATATTTAAATAAGTGTTACATTTTATACTATGCACATGAATATATGCTGACTAATATAACAGAAAATCATTCAATAACCTGAATTTTAAAGTGAGGTTAGTACTAAAAATAATAATAATATAATTAGAAAATATTACATCAAATATCTAAGAAAGTATTTTGAAAATGAATAAAAAACCAGAAATTCTTTGTACATAGTATCATTTATTGGCTAAAAGTATATAATAGCTGTGGAATTCAACAGTTCTAGATTCAAAAGCACTTACCACTTGTGTGACTTCAGGTAGTTTCTTATATAAGTTGTACATTCCTCAGATGAGAAGAGGTATAATAATTGTTAAATAAGAAGAGTATTAATGTAGGTAAGGTTTATACTAAAAGAATCCAGGGAAAGAATAAGCACTCAATAAATAATAACTATGATAATGATGTTAATAAATATCACTTAAAAACAAGAGAAGTTACATGGTTAAAGAATTTTGGAGATCTGCACACAAAAAAGTTGAGCACCGTTTTTTTTCCTTCAGCATTCCTCAGAGCTTTTTAAATGCTAATGTGCATTATGAATCTTTTGAAATTTTACAATTTCAAATTTAATTAACTATAGAGCCCCCTCTCTCTTTTTTTCAACACAGCATCTCTTGGGACTAGTGTTCTTCCCACACACTTTTAAAAATAATTTCTTAGGTAAACACCTACCTATTAATCATAGTGCATGCAAAATTCATAGTGCTTAGGTTTTCAACTGCTTGATTTAAAAAAATAAATAAATAGTAAATGTCAAATGTCAGAGTAAGGAATGTTTAAAAAACCTTTGTTCATGAATATGACAGTCAGGTAACTGGGATATTTTAGAAATAAAATCTTCAATGGCACTGAAATTAATCTTTCCATTATAGAAATGCCCATAAGCACCAGAGTATAGTAGTAAATTAATATCTCCTAAAATTAGTAATTGTTGTTTGTTAATAATGGAGACGTATTTATTTACAGTTACTTTATGAGTACAAAAAAATTATGCTGCTTGGGTTTATTTACTATCACGATTTTATTTAGATTTCAAAAGTTTACATGTTTCTAAAAAAAGAAATATAAAAACTAAGTAGTGAGATGTCTATGAAGGAAACAAGAATATTTCACCCTGAAATATGGCTGAGCTAAAGCAGCAGCCTCAAGGTGTCTCTGATTCCCCTGGCCCCTTGGTCTCACCCAAAGCACTGGATGAGACTCTTCTCTGAGGTTCCCAGAACTGCCTAGAAACTAGACTCCAAAAGAGGAACACAATTGCCACTCCATCCCCTCTCTGAAATCTCATCATCTATTACAGAAGACTGAAGAATACAACCACGTCTGGATGGAGTTTTTCACAAGATAATGCTGCCTCTAGAGCTCATTCAAATTCCAAAGAGAATCATTTGCAAGTTAATTTTTGTCTCTGAAGTCCATTCCTTCTCCCTAATAATCATTTACTGTCTCTCAAAAATATTGTCTACATTCGCCATCTCCTCCCTTCCCTATGAAGGGGACTTCTTACCCCACTGGGTTATAGGATAATCATTCTCCTGTGATTCTCCCATACTATGCACATTAAAATGAATTTTATATGCCTTTTCTCCTATTAATCTGACTTTTGTCAGTTGATTTTCCAGTAAACCTTCAGAGGGCAAACAGGAAGTTTTCCTTTCGCCCCTACAACTATTATCTTTCCCTCCAAAAAATAGTAGCATATTATGAATGGTAACAAAATACAGTGAGATCGGCAGAGGGGAAAGGACGACATCATTTTGTTTAATAAAAAACAAATCTTCAGATTGAAGAGCCACAACCTTCAGGACAAGTGAAAGTGTACTCTCCATAAAACAAAGGGAGGGTCTGGCTTAATAGGGAAAATTCTTGCCCAAGTTCTCAATCAGGTTTGTTTATGCAAATGAAGTTTTCAAATTTTTTCAGTTCTGATTGGTTGAAATAGTCAAGCCCTAATTAAGTGGTTTCCACGCCCAAAACCAGAAGTCTCTGTAAGATATTTCTTTCAAAGGGTTGGTGGAGGGTGGTCGTTTCCAGATGCAGTTTATCTTGGGACAGAAGACAGGAACTGGTTTGGCTTTATTGTAGAAAGGGAGATCCTATGACACTTTCACATTTTTCCAAGAGAAAACAAGAGTACCTGACCCCTCCCTCACCCAGCTATGGCCACTTGGTTCTGTAGAAACTTGGAGCCCCACGGTTAGCCACAAGTCCATTTTGTCTGTGGACAGGAGCATACTTTAACACTAATATAGTTGATTATAAAACCAAACTGTTAGAAAAGGTCATTAGATACTGTATATGCACTTGAAATTTAAGCATTAGAAGTTCAAATATTATTTTATCCTTGTGTTGTATTTATTATAATATATATTTAATATATTAATAATTTAATACATTTATTCTAATAGTTCTGCCTGTCTACAGTTTTGGAAAATACGCCATCCGAATTGTAGTAGAGGGATATGCAAAAAACTGACTTCCCTCCGCCTTCAGTGTAACTCCTGGCTCTTTTATACAGCACAAGACTCTCCACAGCCTTGCACATGCCTCAGTCTCCATTCCCATTTCCAAAATTCCATGCACTTCATCACTTTTTGCTCTCTCACCACTTAAGTTTTTATAGGTCCCTGCACACTTTAGGTTATTTTGTCTGTTTACCACTGTGCCTTCGCGTATAGTGTTTGTTCTTATTGGCAGCTAACCCCGACCCATTATTTAAGATTCTGCTTAGGCATTACCAGTTCCAGAAGCCTCCTCTAACCCCTGAATCAAAAACTAGATTTAATGCTATTCGACTATATTCCTATTTCACACTATCAGTTCTATTATTTACAGTGAGTATGTTGTGTTCTAATAATTGGAATGACTTTTTTTCCTAAAAATGTCATATTTTGAGGGCAAATATTGTGGCACATTAATTCCTACCATCACTGAGTTATCTTGCTCCATCTGTGGATGTTACTTGTGATTGACCTCAGTGAGTGTTAGGAAATACTTCCATTAGGTGGTTTAACCTTAAAAATCTGTGAACCCTCCAAGTTTCCCATCTAGCATCTGATAGTGTTTGACCTACTAAGTCAGTATTCCTATGTGACTGCTGTTATATAACATTGAGGAATTGTCCTTTCAAATCCTAGACTTCCCTTTCCTAAAGATATCAGCTCACCCACTGGTTTTCTGAATTATTCTAATACCAACTGCATCTTATGCAGGCACTTGCTGGTAATGAACTTCTCAGACATGCTGAGCCCACTAATATCCTTTGAATTCTTATGTTCTCTCTCAGCCCCCTTTCTGAGTAGAGTCTCAGAATGTTCATCAGCCCCCACAGTGCCCAAATTGATCTTCATTGACATGACAAAAATCATGCAGAGGGTACTATATTAGATAATTAAGAAAAACAAGAACTTGAAAGGAATATTTAGTTGTAAATATGCACTGAATTTTTTCTCCTTTTATTCTTCATACTGAATCAATTATTTTCATGGCGTCACCTTTCTGTTTCCCATTGTTAATTGCACTGAAATGTTATTTCTAAGGCCTCTGTAACGAGAGATCTCAGGATAAAGACACCGCTGAAGGCTAGGACACTTATTGTCATGAATTGCCCCATGTGTCTATTTTAAATTACCTTTAAAAATCTAACTACGGGAATGATGACGTCCTGTGCTCAAAGAAACCACTTGCATCCACCCAGTCATCTCCCGGGCTTCCACCAGCAAACAAATGCTCACACCATCCTACGCGTATGCAACATGCCCCCTCAGAGTTGCAGCCAAAGTCAAGCTTCCTTTGAGTTCCACACAATTCTGCTTTCAGAGAATAAATCCTATCTTTCCACTGTCCTTGCGGGGATGGGAGAGTTGGGAAATAAGGCGGGGAATTGGGGGGGGGGCACTAAAAATAACCAGGGGAGAATATTGCAGTGCTTTAGTTGAGCCTGGCAGGTATGAAGAGTTGTATACAGCACATAAGGCAGAAATTTCATTTTTATCCACTTTCATCACATTTTCTTTAGTGAACAGAAGGAGGAAAAAGAAAGAGTATGACTTTGTACTAATTAGAAAAATAAAGATAAAAATGGACATTTTAAAATTGGACATTTTATGGGCACCGTTTGTTCTTTCTTTCCCTTCTGTTTTTACCCAGGACTGCTTTTCTTCTGGCTTCTTCCCCTGCCTCACCTCATTTTATCAGCTGTCTTTAGCTGCCTCTGACCTCTCTCACAAGCATGGGACGTGGCAACTGCAGGTGTCAGCGGCTCTTCACAGCTGGCACAGCCGAGCTTTCACTTGATTTTCCCCCCATTAAAAATAGAAAAAAAACAAACAGACACCTGTTTTGACTCTTGTCCCTTTCTTTTCTCCGATGGCAAATTAAACTGACAATCTGGCTGGACAGTGGCAGAGGGGACTTTGTTTTCAGTCAAATTATTTTTAAATCTCTTTTTTGCTAATGGTTTCTCTTCCTGTCATTTCCTCCATGTATGTTTTTGACAGCTGGGATCATTTTTATTGAGCATTCCAGTCTCAGCTTTTTAATAGGTTTTTTTTTTTTTTTTTTTTTTTTTTTTACTTCCCAGTTTTAACTAGTAGCAGAATGCCTGCATCTGACCCTGGTATTTAGCTGCATCCCGAAAGTTACAAATATTGACACTAGATATAATTCATTCCCTAAAAACATAAGTGTCCATAATATACCAATGCTGCCATGGGACCAAAGTTACTGAATAGCTCAGCCTGTAATGGCCACTTAGATAGAAAGCAGTTGAGTATGAAGAGAAGTAGGAAGACAAGACCTGAAGTCCTGAATGTATCATCCCTTAGGTTACATGTAAGCTGTCACAGAATTTGTCCTACCCTACACATTAGGACATTTCTGGATGGTAGTTAGTAGGGTCTTTGAGGACTACTTTGTCCAGAGGATATATATATATATATATATATATTTCATTTTAAGATTGTGCTTTTTATAAATACACACAAAAAAACTGCATTTAAAGTAGAATGATTAAGAAAAGAAGGAAGAAAAACATGAGTTGGGGAAACTATGCTAATTTTGGATTTAAATGAAACCAAAATTAGAATATTATGTAAGAATCCATATGTTAACCTTCGCAAAGACAGGGAGAACTTAGAAGAGGAACTGTCCCTGAAGTATGGAGGGAAATTAGATGGCTTGGTGAATCCCTTTTTCTGGGGTTGATAATAAAGGAAACTTATATTTAAGCTCTGGTTATTTCTGTTTTGGATGATAAAGAGAAGGATTTAGGAAAGAAACACTATATTATTATATTATATTTATTGATCATCTGCTACATGAGGATATCACATAAAATATTTTAACAAAAATATCATTTAATCTATATTACCATTTTATGAGGTTGATCATGGCAGTCCCCTTCTTTCTCTCTTTCTTTCTTCTTCTTTTCTTTTTTTTACTGATGAGAAGTGGTGTTTAGGTAAGTTTCATTGTTCCTAACAGTGGTATGTAGGATCATATTTTAATGCAAGTGTGTTTAGCTTTGTTCTCATTAATTTCTGAAGAGGTTTACAAAATATCAATGGTATAACCCAAGAGTATGCAATTAACAAACACTATAGGTGATTCTAATGAAAGTGGCTACAGGTGAAATACTGCACTTATATCTTGACTTACCTTTTGTATTTATCATCAATCACCTGTTCTTCAGGAAAAGTTACATTAAGCACCGAATTAATCATGAAGACTATACAAAGTTTTGTATCTAGTGAATTTTATAGGCCATGTATAAACAGTGAGTTTTCAATCACAGATGGTTATGGAAATTCAAAATAACAATATTTAAAACGTGTGAGTAATTACTATGTGTCAGGCTCTATAGTAAGTTCTTTATGTAGACACTCATTTAATTCTTAAAACACCCCAATAGTTTGTACCATTTCTATTCCCATTTGCAGATAATATATTTGAAGTTGGTACAGTTAAATGATTTGCCCCATGCCCTTGACTTATATATAGGACATTTTAAATGTAGAGTAGGAAAAATGTAGTGATGTAAATCACAAACAGGCAAAATAAGAGCATTTTATTAGAGTAAGAAAAATGTTTCTTTGCAACAACGAAGAGAGGCTCCATGGGAATTAAATGTGTAGATTAGGGCTGCCAGAAGGAAATTTCTAACTTTTTTTTTTTTTTGATTAATCTGCTTATTAACTATGTGACCTTGGGCACATTATGACTGCTAAACTCAATTTCCTATTCTATAAAATGTGGATAATAATAATTGACACCAATTAAAACCACCAATGAACTTATATACCCACACCATTATTATTTCCTCATCTTTCCAAAAGCGATATTTGTGTTTTTAAAATCAAATAGCAGGGGTGAAAATCCCCATACATTTATTTAAACAATAAATAAAATAGAGATATCTGGGCTTACTTTTTAAAAATTCAGAATTTTATTTTACCTTTTCTAATACTTCTTCATATTCCAGAACTAGTTTTTCTGTTCGCATATGCCTCATTATTACTCCACCATAAAATGGCTCACTTGACACACTTTGAGAAACAAAGAAAATATAAAATATAGGCCTTGGGCAAAGTATTAGTGTACTAATGAAGAAAGAGCTAAAATTATTCATAAATGATAGAAAATGTCCTTTATCTTCTGAGTATATTTTTGAGAATTAAATTAGTTTTACTCTAAGCTTCCAAACTTCAAACATAGAGCATTTGAACAGAAGAAAACGATAGTAAATGTTTTTTTTTCTAACTAGTTCACTTTTACATTAGGAGCTTGTTTAATTCTGGCTCTCTTTTTTTTTCATACTGTCTGCGATACTTGATTTCTTATATGCATTTTTTCAACTGGTGGCTGTAAGACAGTGGATAACTTAGCATAGCAGTGGAAGAGAAAAGCTAGGGCTAGTGGACAGAGGTGACCTTCCTCAGGAGCACCCTGGCTTCCCACGCTGCCAATCAGCTGAGCTCACACTGAGCTTGACCCAGAAAACCGGTCAGGTTAGAAAGGAAAAGAGAAAAACTCTTCCTTTTTTTTCTTTTATATATATATATATTTATATATATATATATATATTTTATCCCTTGGACTTAGAAAAAAGAAAAAAGTTTTAAAAGGATTTAATGCCTAAATTCCCTCTGGGAAGTTAATTTAAAAACAAAAAACAAAACAAAACAAAAAAAAACCTTCAACTGAGGGAAACATTTGAAAAGTTATGAAAGAAATGGTCACATTTATAAATAAGCCCAAGGACATTTACTACTGCAAGTGAATTCTTATCAGAACATTTGCTTCTAGGATACACCCAGGTATTTAAATGACACCATTTTTTAAATTTTTAAAAATTGTGCCAGTGTTAATCCCAGTTCCCAGTGTTTACTTTGTCGTGATAAGACATGATTATTTATTTTAGATGAAAATTTGTGACCTTTCAAAGGAATAGAATTAGACCTTACTAACAGTGAAGAGGTATGTCGAGAAATATAAGCTTATTAAAACATATAAAAAAATCGCACCATTAACTTTGTCCTTGATCTTTCACTTTACACCCTCATCCAAAAGCTGTTATCGATTTGCTTATACCCACTGTGCTCTGTGAGAAGGGTAGGGACAATGCAGAGAATGATCAATCCTGGTCAAAGAGACTTGTAAAGGTTGTCTAACTTTGTCTTTGTAAGATACCTTATTTTTTCATAGTTTTTCCTGCAGTAAGTCATGATAGTACTTTAGCAATAGAGATTTATCCCACATTACTTGTGCGGCCAATATTATTATATTTAGTGGAACTTTTCTGAAACGCTTCTGATGTAATTGTCACATTCTCCCTCACCACTTTATGCAATTAGGTACTTGGCTAATTATTGGGCACTTAATATCAAAACACATAATGTAACCGAAATGTCAAGTCCTATCTTCCTTCCCAATACCCTACGCAGTGTTATCCTGTGTACTGACCATGAGAAAATGTGAGCAGGAGAGTTGGTTTGGTGGCACTGATACTTATAGAGGAAAATAATTATTCTGATAGAACATATATTAAGTTTCATGGTGGAGAATTATGATTATAGGCATTTAAAATGCATGGAATGTTTCTGCTATACCTATGTGGTCCAGAAAGGCTTTTCTGTACAAGGCTTATTTACTCTCAGAACTCTAAATTTACCATGTCATTTTAACACATTCTCGGGGGCTGACAGACCTGGAGATACTTTCATAGGCTAATGTAAGTGGACACACAGAAGTGCCAAAGTGCATTAGGAAAATAGATATCTATTCTGCTTCATGGTTGAATTTACACTTCTCCAGAGACTGAATTTATTTGCATATTTTATTTTAAATATATGTGAGTTAAACTGAAGGAGGTTTTAAATTAAATAAATGCCATGATTAAATGACAGACATAACAATGGCAAGCCTGGTAGCTTATTACAAAATTTCCTTTTCATAGGAATTTAAGCCTTGGCTACTTTTTGGTGAAAAACATACCTATCCTGTAAAAAGGAGTGAAATTGTATTGGAAAAGTTTGGCCGGCTGAAAGGTATATTTGATAATAACCATATGCATTACTACTACATGAGGAGAATTAAAAGATAAATAGAAAAAAAATATGTGGTTACATACTATAGTTGATTTTTCCTACTTTTCTTTTTCTAAATATTCTTTCCTGAATATGTGCATGATTGTCTTCTGCTAAATATTTTGGAATATTGAAGTCACTGGAAACAAATTTATAGGTGATCAACTTAGTATTGAAATAAAAGAAATATGGAAACTCAATTTATAAAAGATAAATAAACACGCATTTATTATGACCATGAGTTGGAGAGCTAATGCAACTGAAACTCTCAAAAGCTATTTGGGACAAAGTTTGAAAAATAATCTTTCATAGATTCCTAATAAATATAAATCTAAATATGTTCAATTGTAAAACATGAATGCTTTAAAAAATTAACAGTTTTGATATTTATCATATTCTTTAAGTTGTTTCTAATATTGAATGAGTATCTCATCAATTAAGATTTGTAATAATGCCTTAGATTCAGACATACATCTTGGTGATTGGCTTCTTGATTTTGTTTGTACACTGCCTGGCATTGAACCATTTTTTTCTTCAGTCTTGATGGTCAACTGAGGGCATTTTGAATTTATTACAGCCTTCTTTTGCCTCCTTAGTTCTCAAATGTAATAGCAGAAATATGAGACCCCAAAATAAATATATTAAACAGAGCTTAAGGGGCAAATCAGTTATTTTCAACTTTCAGTCACCACTCTTGTGTATTGGTATGCCCTTGATTTGACAATAGCAGCATATTGCTTTACCAGGCCCTCAGAAAAACGCAAACCACCAAGCAAGGAGGTCAGCTATATGGCATGTAGGTATATGTAATTACCCATAAAATAAAAGGAGATTAATATAGTGATTTTAATATGACCACCGTAAAATCTATTTCAATAGATAGCTGTTAGATTGAATTGTAAAATTTTGATCCTTCCGCCTTTGTTTTGCTTCTTACTTTTCAAACATTGTGAGTTCTCAGACTAATGAAGTGTGAATCTCCAATATTGAAGCAAATTAAGCAAGTTTCCCTAAATATCAGATTTAAATCAAAGCCTTATTTTGTGATTTTTTTCTAGATATTAAGAACTGAGATACCTAGTTATGTTTTTAAATTTTATCATACTAAGGAGGCTGTGGTATATGTGTGTGAGCATGACTACTGTCTACAGAAATGTAAAAGGTAATTTTTAGGTAAGCTTTCTATTCTTACAAAAATTGATTTTCTGTTTATTGGTTTTCAGAGAAGAAACATTCTCTTTCTATATATATGTGTATGTGTATATATGCATATATACAAATGACTATATTTATATATATACACATATGCATGTATAAAATTGGGCAAAGGGACAGGATAAAAGGAAGAATAAAATTGTGGCTTAAGGCAGTTGTATATCATGGTTATTTACATAAGCCCAATGTAATGAGGACTATATGACTATAGTTTATGACTTCAATCAAATTCGGTTTGTATGGTCTAAAAACAAAACTTAATCCGATCTTCCAATAACTTCATGGCTTCTTCCATTTAGACCTTTTTCTTTTCCAAAGTCCCCATTTTCTACCTACTTAAAAGTTTCCAAATGTTAGCTTCTCTTTTTTTATGTCTTTAGTTTTACTTGCTATGCAATCCTGCTTCCCTTTCTTGTGTTTTCCTTTTCACCAATATTTCCTCCTTGCTTATTTAACTTTCTCTTAACTCCTGCCAAGATCCCTTTGGAGTGGCATTGCATGTTTGTTGGCAGGCTGCAGTTTGCTTCACTGCTTCAGCTTGGGTTCAGGTAAAAAAAAAATGTTGATATTTACAAAGCAGCCTGTAAAAGTCAATACTGTATTAGGCAGAACAGAACAGCAGCTGGGTTGTCAAGCCTAACCTGCTAGCCCAACACTCAGATAGGGTTTAAAGGCATTAAGGCTCACAGGAAACCTCAAGCATTCAGATATCTATTTTAGGTTATTCTTGAATCAGAGAAAGTGTCTAAGGAAGTAAATATCTGAAGCTAGAACTCAGTTTCTTTCCATCTTTTCTTTAAATCACTCTTTTATGGTTGTCATCTGCTGACCTTGAAAGTGTCCATCTGAGTGTTGCTTAGTTTTAAGTGCCACTTTGCAGGTTAATAACAGGTGTAACCTCCCAAAATGTTTTTATTCATATGCTATCTAAATTGTAACCCATTAGCACCAATTATTTTTAGTAAGCTTAGAAACATGCAACATTTTATATTTGCTGTGTCCTTTGCATTGATTTAAGGAAACCATGAGAGATCTGTGGTAAACTCTTTGGTGCAGTTTGTAAAGAATAATTAATGAATTGCTGAATTGCATTTTTGAAAGTTAGTATTGATTTACATTTAAGAGTAAACAATCAATATATTATTGATTAATAATATGAATACTAAATTTTTTATATCATTTCCTCTTGTTAGATGGTTTTGTTATTCTAATACTCTTTCAACCAATTTTTTAAACTCCTATTGAATATTTACTCTAGAGGCTACATAATAAAACTCCACCAAACAATTATGCATTCTCTTTTACTGCTCTCTAATGATCATATCTATCACTTCACTGGACCATAGCCTCCTTGAGGCTGCAGATTCTATCACATTGCAATTGTGGACCAGGTGTTGAGCAGCTCCTGCTAATTAGTTGATATTAGAGTCATCATTTTACTTTCCCAGGAAACACTGTCGAATTGTGCTTTATTCCTTCTCCATAGTCTGGGGATTGTAAGGAATTCAATGGGAGAACTAGAGAAAAGTATGTAATTGGAAAAAGGGCAATAGTTATCACATTGCTATACTTTAAAATTTTTATTGTGTATTTTACTGGTGCTATAAAAATTTTTCCACAGCTTTATATGAAACTTTCATTAAAATAATAATAATAATCTATAAAAACGACTCTATTACTAGACTCCAAATTTGTTTTCCCCTCCTATTGCATTATAATACAGTGAAAAGGAAGGAAAGAAATGAGTTTAAGTTCAGGCCCAAATTAATTTTCTTTCAAAGCAGTTTAAGAAATTTTGCATATAATCAAAAAACTTTGCGAGGCAGTACCAAAAGGAAAAACACACCAGAAGACTGCAATTTTATTAATACCCTGCATTTCAAAAACAAAAACTTAATTTAAAAAAAATTGCAATTTCATGTCAACCCCTGGGAAAATTGTAGAATGAATTACCAAGTTGAATTTTTGAGGGAGGCACTCAGGAAAAAAATATGTGTCCATAGTCTGTGGAGCCAAGGGTATGGTTTTCTTGGAATGAGAATCTTAAACGCACCAAGGGTGTGCAGGTGCTTATTTTCAGGTGGCCTCTATGGCAATGCATTTCGGATATATTTATTGGCAGCCACTTTTCCATTTCTTCAAACCCTTGAAGTTCTGGCCAACCTAACTGGGCTAGGTTGTTCCAGCTACTATCCATAATATTGCATCCAATATTTATGATGCCCTTCTTAATTTCAAAATACTTGACTAATGCCTAGTTGCCTATCTACCATTCATTTTGTTTCCTTCTACCCTTCTTGGATAGTGCCTGGTGTTAATGTTTATATTCTGATATTCAGCATTTCTATCTTTGTGGTAAGTCCAGAACATTTATGTGCCATGATCTCGTGCTTATATGTCAAATTTAATCCCTGAAAGAGTGCTTCTTAATGTTTAATACTAATATACATTAAGTGCTTCTTAATGTTTAATACTAATATACATACAAATCACCCGAGGAGCTTGTTAAAATGCAGATTCTGATTCAATGAATCTAGAATAAAGCCTGAGATTCTACATTTTAAATAAGATCTCAGGTGACATGATGGATATTTTGAATAGCTAGACCCTAAGAATATAAAATAAATGGCTATGATATAGTGAAATAAATAAGAAGTGCTTCAAAACACTCATACCTTGGGATGGTTTGACGAATAACACATTGGTTCATTGTTAGATACTATTTAAATAGAAGAAGGATTTTGTGACATAGGAGTATGGAAAAGATTTAATAAGCTGAATTTACAAACATGATGTGATGAAATTAAATACATTTTTTCAATATTTGATGGTAAACACTGAATGAAAAAAATTATTTTAAATTCATAAAACTCAATATATTTTTAAAAATTTAAATAATTAAAATTTCAAATTATATTTTTGGTAAAGGGGGTAGCATTTATACTTGAAATTATTAAAGCTTAAACTGCACTAAAATTTTTTTGGGCATTTCCCCTCAACTCATTTTCCTCATCTATAAAATGTAAATAGTATCACTGTAAATATAAAATGTGATCATACAAATAATATGCTTATCACCCAGTAAGTACAAAATAAATACTATTCATTTAAACTATATCCATAATTATTACCTTTGTCCAAAGTTCAAATTTTAAAAAATTAATGGACTCTTATAAATAAAAGAGCTATATATGATGGCTTTTCTAGGATATTTGTCATGGTATTCCAGTTTTCAGAATAAGTTGGAGATTTAAAATTATAAGCTTTGAAGTCAAATTTGAATATACACTTAGTACCTTGATACACTTAGGAACCTCCTGATCCCTGGTTTTATTAATAGAATCATTCCCATAGTGTTAATATGAGAACTAAACAAGATAATGTACATTTAGCTCACAATACACTAACCAACACAAAATAGAGGCTCAAATATTGATACTACTTTTATACGCCAAATCTCTTCAGAGAAAATAGACTAACTAGGACACAGAAAATTAAACCAAATTAATTGGTGACAAAGTAAACAAAGTACTGAATCTAACTAAGGCTAGGTTTTAAAGCCAATGACTTAAAAAGCTCAGGGAGTGTCACTGATAGTTTGTAAACAAAGTCAAAGTTACGTGTTTTTACTGAATAAAAGTGACCGTATGTAAAGCCAAGGAGCAGAGATCAGAGAAAAAAATAAAAAGATTTGCCTTGATTAAGATGCAAACAAACCAGAATCTTGGGCATGGGAAACAATATACAGTGTCTTAGAAATTTTCGGAAGACAGAATTAACAAAACTGACTGAAAATAGATGCTTGTAAATAGACGAAGAGCTTCAATACTGTTGCCTGGATCCATCTGTCACAATCCTTGCTTATTCTGATGAATTTAACTTAAAACTTCTGGTGTTATGTCATCTTCCCAGAGATAAAAAAAAAATAGGTAGGGGGAAGGCAATGCTATAATTACTTTGAGAAATCATCTCAAGACTGTCTTTGGGAACTAATAGTGGACATTATGTTTTTGTTTTTATTTTTTTATTTTTTTTGAGACAGGGTCTCACTCTGTTGCCTGGGCTAGAGTGAGTGCTGTGGCGCCAGCCTAGCTCACAGCAACCTCAAACTCCTGGGCTCAAGCGATCCTCCTGCCTCAGCCTCCCGGGTAGCTGGAACTACAGGCATGCGCCGCTATGCCCGGCTAATTTTTTCTATATATTTTTAGTTGGCCAATTAATTTCCTTCTATTTTTAGTAGAGACGGGATCTCGCTCTTACTCAGGCTGGCCTTGAACTCCTGACCTTGAGAAATCCACCCGCCTTGGCCTCCCAGAATGCTAGGATTACAGGCGTGAGCCACCGTGCCCGGCCATAATAGTGGACATTATTAAACAGAAAACGGTTGAATGAGTGAGGCAGGCTATGAATTTCTATTCAAAGTTGAACTTTTTTAGAATAGAAGATATTTTCTCAAGTAATCATGGCTTCATTAAAACTAGGAGTGGGTATTCTTATATTCCTTTTGAGCCCTATAATTTTATGATGTCAAAATAATTGGGACTCGGAAAGTACATTTTTTAGAATTTGATATCTGTCAGTGAGGCAAAACCGAAAACTGGAGTTAAACCCTGGTGTTTGTGTGTTACATAGATTGTGGAATAGAAGCCAATTCATTCAATCATGTATTCTCACACTTGAGAAAACTATATTGATTATTTAATATGTGTGGGACGCTGTGCTAAGACAGATGTCTCTCAAAGCTTATGATCTAGAAGATGAGAAAGTTATATACCTGAATTTATAATCTGAAGTGTGTGTGTATTCTATATAAAATATATAGTATAATATATGTAACTGTATATATTAAAATAAGCCCAAGTATTTGCATATATAAATATTTTATATACCTATATTATATAGAGATAAATATATAATTAACATATTATAAAATATATGCCTATTATACTATGTGTAATACACACATATATAAAGAGATTATTATATATAAACATGTGTGCAATGTATAAATGCAAATCTATATGAATGTAGCAAGTGAAAATGTGAAGGACATGACCTTCCTTCAAGCAGTGTTTTGAGGTATGGACAAGAATCTGTATAGGAAGAGGAGGGGGGTGGGAGATAGAAAGGTATTGTAGGGAGAAGAAAAAACATGAGGCTTCAAAGTACATGAAATATCTTTTATTTGGCCTTAGTACACTGCATGTGTGATAAATGATAGCATTGTAAGGATGGAATGATAAATTAGACTTCTATTATGGAAGGTCTTGAATTCTATGCTAGTGATTTTGGAATCTATTTTTTGGGCAGTAGGAAGGAAGCCATGTGAACATTCTAAGCAGTAAAGAGTCATGGTCAGGACTCTGTGTTAGGAAGATAACTATGACAATAATGGGAAGAGATAGTATTGCAGTATTCACGAGGTTATTTCAGTAGGCGAGGTTAGAGATGATCGTAGCTTGCACCAGAATAGTGGCAATAGGAAAGGAAAAGTGAGATCTCAAGCACTGAAGATTTCATGAATTTTTATAGAGATCTCTTCCCCTTTAATACTGATCTTTCCTAATCACAAAAATTCACAAATTTATGCAGGAAACAATATGGTTACTCTGATAGGCTAGTTTATTTTTAACTCCTTGTATGCTATAAATACACAGAATATAAATGTAGCTTACCTAAATAATCAAACCAAAAGAAATTGCACAGAAATAATTTCAGAATATTTTCTGAAAATGAGATTTTATAAACTGGCCTGTTACGTAGGTATTGATAGAATTGTTTTCACTTAAACAGCCCCTACCTAAACGATGAGAACAAAATTAATAAATATACATATCAATCATTGAGCTATATGCCAAGAATCATGGAAATCACTTTATATGCATTGTTTTGTTTAATCTTCATAAAACCTTTGAGCGTAAGTATTATAATTAGCCTTATTTAACAGATGGGTTCACAGAAATCTGGAGACTATGTAAATTGCAAAATCAAATTGTTGATTTAAAAGTCCTAGTGTATATCCCTTATGTAGAGCCTCTTAGCCCTACTAGCCACAGTTACAATTCTTGGAAATTTTCTTCTTAGAGAAACTTAAGAACTTATTTCAAAATTGTAAAAATTTAATTTTTACAAAGAATACATCTATTAACATTAAGAAATATTAATGTAAAGTCTAAAATAGTTAAACCAGGTATGACTACAGGTAGAAGGTGAGATAGTGTCAAATCTCATGTAAAATTTTGAAATTTATGACTTCAAAAATGTTAGAGACTACTAAACACATAATTTAATAGCTGGGAAGCTGGCTTGGCTCATTGAATATTACCAATTAAATAAATATGTAAGTAATTTATGCAAGTGGAAAGAAAATATAGCAGAGGCATGAAGAGTTTATTTATATATGAGTTCCAGTGTCATGTTCTTTTTGAGAAAGAATACAGCCAATAAACATTTATTGGAGTCTTAGTTATACAGGGTACTATTATGTAATAGATTGTCAGGGAGAAACAGAAATTATGCTGTTTCTATGAAGTTCATAGGAGAGTTTAACATTGGACTTGCACCAAAAAGCTAGACTATAGGATATAAAGTGGTAAGTATTATTTGAAGAATACAAATAGCATTATTACATGTATTAGGTGGCAATTGACTTTAAATGATAGATAAGATTTGTACTTGGACACTTGGGGAGGAAAAGCATTGCACTGCAATTGGTCATATGACATGTTTATAGTTTGGAATATAGCAAATGATCTATTGTGCCTATAATTTGGAAGAATTATAAGGAGGTAGTAGTGGAATTTAGACTTGTCAAGGTAAATTGAACTCAGATCATGGAAAGCATGAAATAATATCATATGGAGATTAGATTTTATTTCATAGAGATTGTGGCTGTATGGATGTTTAGGGGGTGTTTGAACTCAGAATCACCTGATCGGAAGGTTTAAGGTGATTAATCTGTCAGTAGGTGTAGGAATTATAACACGGGAGAAGATATGCAAGGCAAAAAAAAGATCAGTTGAAAAAATGTTATGTTAATCTAAATGTAAAATGATGTGATCCTGAGGTACAAGAGATAATGGAAATATAACAAAATTTGCAATCTAACTGCTTCCTCGAATAAAAATCAAGGATGACTACAGAGTTTCAAGACTGGGTGACTATGATAATTTTGTTGATATTTAGAGACCTACGGAGCGCTAGAAAATTTTAGGGGCAAAACAAAAACTTCAATTTTAGCTGTATTGAATATGCAATGTCAGATTTTGAATCAAAAGTGTATTTTATTATGTCTCAAACAAGCAGCAGTACAATCATGCAAAGTATGCACCTAAACCGTCCACACAGTTTGGCTGTCTTAACGGTAGCTTGTTTATGTCAGCAGGAAAGAAGCCTAGAGAGTGAGTGGCAATGAAATCATGAAAGACACTTTCCACAGCTTGGTGAGAAATTAGTATTTTCCTTGCAAGAAGTGTTCCAAAGCCTGGAAGAAGTAGTAGTCAGTCGGTGCAAGGTCTGGTTAATACGGTGGATGACAGAGAGTTTCTAAGTCCAGCTTCTGTAGTGTGAGCATTGTTGTTTGTGAGACGTGGTGGAACATTGTCTTGCAAGAGGATTAGCCTATCTCTATTCACCAATCTTGGCTGCTTAATCACAAACATCCTCATCATTTCATACAATTGGTTGCAGTAGACATCTGCTGTAATCAACTGACCAGGTTTCATGAAGCTGTGGTGGGTAATACCAGCGCTGGACCACCAAACAGACACTATTAGCTTTTTTTGATGAATATTTTGTTTTGGACTGTGTTTTGGCACTTCATCTTTATCCAACTATTGTACCAAATGCTTGTGATTGTGGAAAAAATTCCATTTTTTCATCATATGTAACCATACGGTATAGAAATGGTTTGCCTTTATGTAGTAACAGCAAAGAAAGGCAAGCTTTGAGGTGATTTCTCTTCTGATGTTCATTTAATTCATGCAGAACCCATCTATCCAGCTTCCTTACCTTGCCCATTTGTTTCAAATGGCCCAATGTTGTTGGAATAGTAATTTCAAACCTTTTTGCTAATTCACACATAGATTGAAATAGATTTGCTTCCACTATTGCTTTCAGCTCATCATATGCACCTTGATCTTAGGTCACCCACATGGCTCATTTTCAACATTAAAATCACCAGAAGGGAACTTCTCAAACCATCAACATACTGTGCCTTCATTAGCCACATCCTTCCCAAACATTTCATTGATATTTTGAGCTGTCTGCACTGCATTGGTTCCATGATGCAACTCATATTCGAAAATAACACCAATTTTTGACTTATCCATGGTTTCACAAAAATTGCTCTAAAAAAATGTGAAAGATAATCCACAAGTCAAAATATGTGTTTGAAAGACTGAGGATGGACCTTCACAATAAAAATAAAACTAGAAATGTCAAAGTGAAATGTCAGACATATCAACTGTCAAACTTAGTACTTAAGGAAATTGGACATTTCATACTTAATAACCTAGTAGATTTAACAGGCAGTTTGATAACTGAAGCTGAGTAGAAATAAAGCCTGGATATTTAGTTTTGAAGACATCAAATAGAGATGATATTAATGCCCTGCAATTATATTATCTACAAACAGATTGAGTAAAACTGAAGTGGAGCATATCTCCTTCTCCGTCTTTGTGAGTTACAGTAAGGAGATGGAGAGAGCAAAGAGCAGAGATTTTTAAACTATTTAGTATTATAAAAGCAAAAAGGGAGGATCAGGGAAAACAAAGACTGGGAAAAGGTCAATTGAGAGATCGTTGGTAATTTTAGCAAGCACTTTACTCAGAATGTAAGGATCAAAGGTCAAAAGTAAGAGGACTGTGTAACAAAAGAGTGAGCTCTTGAAAGCAAAGATAATCTTATTTATTGTTATGTCTTCTGATCCTTTCATAGTGCCTGGGACTTTGTAGGCATGACAGATTAATGTTTTCCCTGGTGAAGATTGATGGAAGAAGGCAGGAAGGAATGGGATCAAGATCATGTTGAGGAAGTAGCCTGGAAAGTGAAGAGAGCTCCCTGAAGGGAACGTTGAGTAAAAAAATTAGAAGTAATTTTGAGATGGTGGGAAAGACCGTGAGAGTATCCAACTTAATGACTTTGATCTTTTCCATGGCATAGAAAGAAAAGTCATCTGTTAAAAAATTGTAGAATTGACTAAGTCTCTGGGGATTTTAGAAAAGGTTTGAAGCATCACTGTGAGGAAATGATAGACACAAATGAATAAGCAGAAGAAATAGCAAGAGTACATTTGCATCAGAATAACATGATCCTAACTTGTCCCAACAAAAATAATTTTGTGACTTCTTAACAGCCATATTTGGCTACAAGTGGATAAATATATTTATTCATTTAATATATAAAGAGATGTAAATTATGTTTTAAAAATATGAGTAAGTTGGCTTGATTTTTAAATTCATTCATATTTTCACAATGTTCTCAATGTTACTGCGTATTTATTATACATCCAAAGGTCCAAGAATCTACACAGGACTATACAGAATGTAGTTCTTTCTCCAGGAAGTTTCCAATGTGGTTTGTATCATTATTTTTTTTTTCCAAGTTTTTATGGATAATGCTTATCTGTAACTCTTTTTGCAATTGCAAAGTTAACAGATGTACAAACATAGATATGCCTAATTCTGAAGAATATTAATTCTCTCGATAATACCAAATCATTGTAAGCATTTTTAACAAAACTAGCTACTAGAAAAAGCAAAGGAGATTTTTTAGAATTTAATTAATATCATTAAAAACTAAACTTTAATTTCATTTAGAAAATTGTTGTAGAATATCACATTTGTGTTGTAATTCGTGACTGATGAAGTGATCAGAGAAAGAAAATGTTGATTGCCAGTGACATTAAAAAATGAGTTTAGTTTCCGCAACATAATTGACCACACATAGAAAGCATAGGTTGTATCTTTTTATTAATAGCATTTCCTTGAGAATGTTTGAGGGCTGAAACATGAGATAGAACAGAGAAAGCAAATCAAGGTGCATTTAATCCTTGTAGTGATATATTCTGAATAGATTCATTCCAGTTGGTCCTGAAGTACAGTGAGGATGATGATGGGCAAAGTTTGAAAACATTAAAATTTCTACCCTTCTTCAGACCCATGTTTATTTAGCTTGTTATTATTTCTCTGCCTATATGTGATTTTTTTTTTTTTTACAAAAACTCTTTCTCTGATAATGGCTCCCTAGACATGTGTGAAATATTAATGTTATTCATGGTGTAATCAAAATGCATAGGGTTGGGTTCCCACACATCCTTCCTAGACTATTATTACTTGGGGGGCACTGTACAAAGGGGTTTAAATCATGAATTCCTTCCCTAATTGGGTTGATCTGGACAAGACAAAGGAGGTTATCCAACTAAAGTTTGTAACACCAGTGATCACCCTTTCCAGCCAAGGAAGGATGCCAGCTCTTAAGTCTTCTGATTTGACTGCGACTCAGCTACCACCAATGAACATTTTCTCTATGGGTAAAGGCATTCCTGGGACTGGTTGCTTATATTTTGAGCTCATGAATAAGGTTTGACTTAAGTAGTGTTCATTTAGAAAATGATAACTCTTTTTGGAGATTCCTCAAGTAGAAAAGTGGTTTCTTCTTCTTGTCAGTTTGGGGTTATAGGGTTTCCCCAATGCTTACACTGCTCTGTTATACCTCCTGGCATACTGATAGCTGGCAGGAAGTGTTAGGTATCAGTGTCGGCTGCTGATACTACTACTATAGAGTTCAAAGTATGGGTGAAAGAAATGAATCATGAGACCCTCTGTCTCTGGAGGAGTCTCTGATACCACCATACAAGAAATTCACAAAGTGACACCATGGTTCTGGGTCCTGAGCACTGAAATAATCACTCAAAATGTGAGTGATGCGGGGACTTTACTGAATAATTCCCCTTTCTTCCCTCCAAGGGGTATAGGTGAAAACCATGTAAGAAATAAACAGTGACCTCCAAACTTTTATAATAATAATTATCTTTTATTGCTTGACTTCTCGACTTTGACCAAGTGAGACAAAGATAAATTTTTAATGTATAAGAAGACATTTAGGCACTTGGGTTTTGTGATGAACCAGTACCTCATATTTAATGTCTTGTGGCCTTTAGGCTCATAATTCTAAAAGAAATGGTTGCTGTTTGATACATTTGATCTTTCTACATCAGCAAAATGGAATTCTACATTTTGAGAAATAATTGACAGTACTCTCATGGCAGGCCTCATTCATTCATTTGTTCTCACATTCCTTGAAGAACAGAATTGTGCTGGACATTCTATTAGCTCTTAGGGATGTAAAGGCAGGCTTCCTACCACTTACAGACTTTTTCATATTGCACGTGATAAGAAGAATGGCGAAATGATAACAGGTCCTTGGGGCCGAGTTAGAGGTACCTAGATAAAAAAGAAGGATTCCTAAGAGATGCATGAATTTGGAAAGTGCTCTCAGATGATGACTGTGGTAAAGATCATGACATTGGAATTAAAGAGTTAGAATCCCATATATGCCACTTAATAAATGCGTGGCTTGAAGGAAATTCTTTATTCTCTCTTACTTCAGTTTAGTCATCTAAGGAATAGATATAATAATTCCTACTTAATAGTGTGGCTACATAGGGATTAAGTAAGATAATATATTTAATGTATTTTATGACATACACTAAGCACTTAACATGTAACTATTACCATTGGCACTACTATTATTATTTCTTAATTATTCTCCAACTTCCATTTTCTTATAAACAGAGATAATGCCCATACTCATTTTAATAAAACAATCCATTTTTACATAATGTTTGGCTTTCAGAGATTTGAACCTTACAGTTATGTTATTTTTACCAGTAAAGTCTATCAGCTAAATAGATGGAAGTATTATTTTCTCAAGTTTGGTTATGTATAGGGTGAGACCCAGAGGTGTAAATGGCTTACCTACACTGCCAGTCAGTAGCCAACTCCAGTGGGAAGTTGTCCCTCTTAACTTCCCTCTCTGTTCTTTGCCTATTACATCATGCTCATTTGCTTAAAAATTGTTTTGCTGCCTGAGAAGTGCTTTAGATATTCTAAGAGAGTTGTCAGGGGAAACATACTGTTTTAAAAATTTAGAAGTTGATTTAGTTCCATGACTAGGGTATGGGGACTATGAATCTTCAATTGAGAAGAGTTTGAACTGTCACAGTTATCCACACCAAATTTGACCATGAAGCAATCTGCTGAGCAGTTTTCCTCATAGAATGCACCATGCACTATATTAAAAACTGCCTCAGGAAAGCTCTACCTGGGGAACATGGCTCTCCTTAATTTGCTCAGAAATCTACAATCAGTGTATTGGCTCATTTGGTGTAACTTATGACAATGTGACAGGGAAACCCCATATGCTGCTTCCTGAATCATCCTTATTTTACACTGAAGGTATCTCCCAAGGTTGATTCTTTTAAAGTAATTTAAACTTTATATTGGTTATTGTTTTGGGTACTCAAAAAACAAGCAAGCAAACAAAAAACTCAATTTTCTAGCTGCAGCTCAGGTTTCATTCAGAGCTACAGTTTAACTGATTTATGGTGGAAGGGATTTGAACCAACCGTTCTTGTGAACTTTGTGAACTTCCCAATATAGTAGACAGTAGCTACATGACACTCAAAGCATGGCTATTCTAAATTGAACTGCACCGTAACTATAAAATTCATACCAAATTTTAAACAAATGCTTAATATAAAAAGGGTTATATAATATCTCATTAATAATTTTATATTGATTACATGTTGAAATCCTAAGTTTGTATATATTGAGCTAATAAAATACATTGTTAAAATTAATTTCACCTGTTTTCTTTTTACTGTTTTTTTTTTAAAGTGGCCACTAGAAAATTTAAAATTACATATGTGGTTCATATTATGTTTCTGTTGGGTAGTGCTGTTCTAGACATCTAATTATAGATGCTTTAAAAAAACCATGCATTAGTCTGTCCTTCAGGGCATTTTTAGTGATGTAATATTTAGAATTTTGTAGTAATTTGTATTTAATGTCTGTTTTTCCTTTTATATTTATTTTTATTCATTCCTGAAATATCACCAATTCAATTTCTATAGTAAAAATAAATATGTATGTATATATAAAATACACATGTAGTTTTTAAATTGATAATACTCATGATATTTTTTTCTCCCAAAATGACAGTCAGGTCATCTATATTGGTGGTAGACAGACTATGATGTTATATACTTAATAGTGCACTCATTTGTTCATTTGCTGACATTCCATGAATACCCATAATAGGTTGAGTTTAAGATATAAAGTTGGGTAATATTTGTTTCTTGTTCTCAAATAATTTATAATCTAGTAGATTAAATAGATAAATAGATATTAGTAAGAGTATAGAGAAATGCATTTTGGTAAAAGTAAATACAATTTGTATGAGAGTGTAGAGAGTAGACAAGTCTTCCCAGAGGAGTTAAAGCTGAGTTTTAGGAGCTCTGTAGACCAATGAATGAATGCTCATCAGATGAAGAAAAGGCAAGAGCATTATGGGTGCAGCATTAGCCAATATATAGAAGTAGTAGAAGTGATCTGTTTGGGAAGTAAATGTGTTCTCTGTGGCTTAAACAAAGGGTGTGTTTGCTATTGGTGAGCGGGAATGGAGACTTAAAGGGGAGATAGTAAGTGGTAAGAGCTTAGATTGGGGCAGATGATGCTAAAATATGGGATTCTAAAAATATGAGATCCATTACATAGTATTAAGGAGTATACTGGGGAGGGAATTTGTGACTTCAGAGCTAATTATAACAGGAGACTAGAGGGTATACTTCAGGGTGAAAAGAGTAGAGGTGAAGAAATCAATTAAGAGGTCATTGTAATAGTCCTGGCAAGCATTGATGACTGCCTCAGCAAGGAATTTGTATTCACTAAGTAGGAGGGCAGGAAATAAAGAAAATGCATCTCAGATAGCACTCAGGTTTGTGCCCTGGATTACAGGATATCATATTCAAATATAGGGAATATGTGGAAACAAGCAGGATTGGTCATATGGACATACTGAATTTGTAGTATCTGTGAATATCATCTAGTCATTAATCATACATGTGGCCTGGAGATATAAATTGGGAGAGTCATTATTTAAGAAATACTTTTATTAATGTGTTTGTGGATTGAACTTCCTCAGAAATAAAATAAAGAATGACAAGAATAGAGGGCCAGGGACTAACTAAATCTTTTGATGAAAATTAGGAGTTATTAGAGATATATCCAGGGAGAATTTATATTATACATTTTTAAAAATTACTAATATAATCTGTGGCTTTGGTAGACCAGGACTGTTCTAAAAAACCGATGTTTTATAATTTCACTAAATTGTCATCATTTTACCAGTGATAAATGATAGGAACCACACTATTATTCAAAATTATGTAAATCAAATATAAAAATATATTACTTGGCATGCATTTAATGGCTAAGATGAATAATTTTTCCAGAATAATAATTGACATGAACATGAGATATTAAGATTCCCCTTGAAGCTGCCTGGGAAGAGAGGATGTGATCATGGAAAGGGCACCAAAATATATCACCCTCAATTTTAACTATCACAAAACTCTTTGAATATAAATGTTGTAAATAATACAATAGAAAAAAGCAGTGTTTTTACCAATATTGAATAATAATTTTATTAAAGAGTCTATGACTGTTGTGCTGTTTCAGCAAACTTTAAGCATTCTGGGGAAACAGGTAGTTGTGACAGGTGAAATTTACCTTCGCCATGTAAGGTCAACAACTTTTGTAAAGCTGGCATGCTCTTTGTAGATACGACTATTGCAACCATTTGGATTCTGTGAGAACAGTAGAATGACACATACTGAAGACAAATTATTACTACATTTCCATAGTTAACAATAAAAGTGTTTTATGCAGAAAAAAAGGAAAATCTTTAATAGCAAAATAACATAATGACTCCATATCAAATGAGGCATCCTTGTTGTACATGGTGCAAGTTAGATCATTTCATTTTAAGATGTATATCAGAGATCAAAAAGGTTCATAGAAAGCAACCAGGGTAGTTATAAGTCCATTAGGATTTACATATGATGAGTGATTGTAAAAACAACAATTGCAGTGGTATATAAATGAGAAAATCTAGACAAGGAGTTTTGGTTGAGAGAGTCACAACCGTGAAAGCTATGATAGAAAATGATTTTGCTGTTTCCTTTATTCTGTTTTATATTTTATTAAAAAATAGAGGCTTTTGACTGTTCAATTTGTTAGAAATATACTGACCAATACAATTTAATAGAAATAATTAGCAGTGGTTGCAGTAATGTACTTACTGCTGCAATTTATGGCCAGCTATAGGCTTTATTTTCCCGAAGTTTATAGAATAAGCATGCTGGCAGGATATTTTTTAATGGACTTGGGTCATTTTAAAAGATGGATTAAAATCATTAATAACATTTGCAGTTATGTAAGCTCTGGCCATAAAATGCCATTACTCATTTGTTCTACTTAGGCAACACAAAATGCAGTTGCTGGATTGATCAGATCTGCAGCTGGATCACTTACTGGCTCATTAATTTTTATCATATATTGAGTATTCTGACCTGGTGCCTCAGCTTTTGAAATAGCCACTTGTCTTCTTTCCCTGGGAAAATAGCTACTGGATGCATTTTTAAAATGTTGATCTAATTTATTTCGTTCTCATTGAACATCTGTGGGAGTGGTAGGCTGGTAAACAAGTGTTTAGGTTTACATGTACTTTGGGACTCGTATCACCTCTGTGTATACTCCTGCAGGATCAGCTAAGGCAAATTTGTTTAGATGGTAAAACAGGTCTTCAGCATTTCACCACTTCTCATTCCACTCTCCCTTCTCTTTCAGCACCCACCCACAGACACTTAGTTTTGGCTCTTCCTGCCTCTTGGTAGTTTCAGAGAAAAAAAGTAAGCTGGATCTTTGAGATGAAAAACTTTGTAATAATAATATTCTTTTGCCTTCATAGTCTTGTGCATCTCCCCACATCTTGCCCAGCACATAGAAAGCCTTTTTCTACCTGGTATGGTAGAGCTCATTGCCTTCATATCGTGAATCCCCATCTTACTTATTCATTCTCTCCTTCTTGAGAGTCACAGGATGAAGGACAACAGTCTGTGCCACAGAGGGATGACCATTCTGTGTACTTTAGGGACTTAAACTCTCTTACACAGCATTTTCTTCTGCTACGACAACCACTTTTATCCCGTTTCTCATCCTAGCTCCACTATTCTGTTTCTATCTCCAAAATTAATTTACATCAGGCTATTAGGTTTTTTTTGGTATATTTTACAAGTGTCTGAAAAAAAAATACAATGCTTAGCACAAAGAAATATTGGATGTGATTTTATGTATCTATGATAATCTCAGAGTAAGACATGGACGTGTGGCTTTTCCTTGCATTCCAAGCCATGTATGTTCAGCTGCATTGTGCTACACATTTTACTTCTTATTAGACCATATGTTACCACAGCAGGTTATTATTCTCTGTGATTTTTCTAGCCATGCGATTTTTTTAATAGGCATGTTTTATTTGTGCACCACTGTAAAATCTGTACATACAGTCAACTCAGTACTCTGCCTTCTTTCAATTTAGCCTCTTCACTTTTTATACCTCCTTCCATTCTATATTTTCCTCACCTGAAAAATGTATTCTTTCTATTTCCCCTCCTATTTTCTCTCCTTTTATTCTTCATTTTCCCCAGGGCACCTTTTTCCTTCCTCCCTTTCACATGGATGTCTCTGGCCTCTATTCTTTGTGTGTATGTGTATGTGTGTTTGGAAGGGAGGATTCATCTCCCTTAGGTTAGTTTTGTGACCAAAAAGACAACTGCTGTGTGACCTGACTGGTGTGGTGCATCAGGGGAATCGTGAACTGCCCTTGCTCTTACAAGGCAGTTGGCATAAGAGTCAGGGCCACTTTTGTATATGCTCATCATTTTTAGCCTCAGAGTGGTCTTAGGGAGCAAGAAATAGAATCTTTCTTCATTACAGAATTAAAACCGGTAAAGAATTTCCTAAGATTTTTTTTAAATAGCCCCTGAAGCATCTTTTTTGAATGAAGGGCTACTTTTTCAAATTCCACGTGGCAAAGCTAATTGTTTTACACACATCCTTTCAGAGAGTTAATTGCATAGAAAAGGAACTAAGAAGAAACTCAGAAAATCAGTGGCCTTGATAAAGCATATTTTATAAAAATCCCCTGATTTCTTCAGTTCATCACACTATTCCGGAGATTTTACCCTGGCCGTGAATGGATGTAATTTTCTCTTTTGTGGCACAAATGGGGGTGTTTATTTTCCTACTGCTCAGTGGTAGCTGAAATGCTGTGGGAATGTGTTTCTGTGGTATCTTCTCCAATATGCTCTGTCCCCATGCAATCAAATAAATTGGATCATTGAAGACCACTAGGCACATTCATGTTCTAACAGTAGTGAGTGAGAAGGTCAATGCCCTGCATTCTGTTCCTGCCCCCGTCTTTCTTTGCTCAGCGGTGTACTATTTGGTCAGCATTATTTAGTCTTATATCCACACTGTCTCCGTCTTTGCCTACCCTTTCCATAGATCGCTACCATGTGAGTGGTTTGTATTTCTCCCTGGTAACTGTTGCTCCCCACTCTCTTTCCCACCTGTCTCTTTATCTCTTTTTTGTGTGCCAGATGTGAAGCTGACACCAGGCCTTGATTGAAACCCTTGAGTAGCTCTTTCACTACTTGCTATTCCTACATCTTGTTTCTTTTATCTGGATTCAGTAAGTGAAGGTTATAGAACATAAAGGATTACGCAGGTCTGGGAGAGAATTGGACATTAACTCTTTAGGAATTCTAGTGTGGCTGATAAGGCCATCCTGTTGAAAAAGCAGAGTAGTTACTTCCTAAGCAGGCTGCTCCAAAGACAGTAAAAAAAAAAAAAAAAAAAAAAAAGTGCCCTTTCTGGAACTCTCTTACTCACAAAACACTCAAAAGTCTGCTTTTAGAACACTGAACCTTTGAATTAAATGTTTCTGCCTCAAAATATCAATAGACATTACCATTTTTTTTTTTTTACTTTTATAGCTTATTATCCTGACCTCTAGGTTCTACAATTTTGCTGCAACATTGTCATGCCCTTTTTGCTCTCAAAACATTGTCAAACTTTTGCACTGGGGAAAAGGAACAGAAGGACTCTGAGAAATCTCTGACAGGGGAATTACTAGGAAACAGCACTCAAATATACTGATGAGAATTGACTCTGAAAATCTGCAAATCTGACACAGTCCGGTGAAGCCACCTATGGCTGTTCAGGGTGTTAAGAGAGGGTCTGTCTTATCATAGGTGGCCAAAGGAAACCAGGTACTTAGAAATTATTTTGAAACACAAATCTTCTTCCTAGGCTACCTTGAATCGACTGATAAACATCACGAAGCCTCTCTGCATGTATCTGTATGTTCATGGAGGAAAGCATAAAACAGGGGAGAGGTGGAAGGAGGACTCGGGAGGGGAGCAGGACTGAGTGGGACAGCAGGACAGTTGCAAAAGGAGTCGGGAAGAAGCTTAGAATGAAGGCCAGTCTATAGGGCCTGACCACACATGCCAGAAGGACATCTTAGTGTTTCCTGGTTGTAGGGTCCAAAAAAGTATAATAGAAAAGAAAATTTAAACATTCACTCAGCCAAGACAAATGTTTCTTTTAAAATTTCATAATGCACTATTGTGTGAAACATATCTGGTAGATTAATGACCAGCTGTGGTAAAGGCCTGGAGCCCAATTTTAAGCTAGTGATAAATATCCTGGATTTAAAGGATTAAATGTTTTTGTAGCTAAGCTATATTTTATGAAATGATAAAAACAATTACTCTACCACATATAGAATTCTCACACACTGAAACCAAATTTAATTAGGTATGTCTTTCCAGATGAGATTGGAGAACAAATAAATATAAATATATATGGGTATTTTCAGTTTCATGTGTACTAAATGTTTTCCTCTCTTTTCCTTTTACAGTGTTTTTTAATACATTTTCTCAGCTAACATATCTCATGTGCTCTCTTTTTCAGTTTCCTTCTCATGAGCAAAGTTATCCTCATTTCAAACACGAGAAACCCTCATAGTTATTTCAACAGGTGTAATGCATTCCCAAGTGTGGTGAAGCAATGGAAGCTGTCTACCAATTAGAAAGTGAATAAGCAAGTTTACCCAATGCCCCAATTTTCTAGACAGTCTGGAGAGCCACTGATATAAAATAAATGGTATTCTTAATGGATTCAAAGAGATAAAGTACTTTTACTTCTTTCCTATGCATTACTCTATAGTTACTATTTCTAGAAACCGTAAAATTGTGTGTGTGTGTATAGTTTAATATCCATACATTTTCAAAGATATTACATGAAAAATGTAGGACATGAATACACTCTTTGCCTTTCCCCTGGAAACTGTGTAAAGTGTAACGTGCAGTTACTCCAGTTTTAGGCTTCCCACATTCAAATTCCAATTGGGGGATTTATCTGTGGTATAACTTTGGGCAAGTTACTTAACCTCTATATACCCCAGTTTTCTCATAGCACAACCCTATGAAGATTAAATGAGCTATTATACATAAAGTGCTTGCTACAGTGATGAGAACATATTATATTATGTAGAGTTGCAGGGAAATTCTTTAATGACTGAAAAGGTGCTATAAAGGGAGATAATTCAAGGGCTATCTAGCACATCTTTATATTTTTACAGTATTCTGAACACTTTAATATATGTGATACTTCACAAATTATTATAACTTAGATTGCTTTCTATTTGTGATCGTGATTTTTTTCCTGTGAGGAGGAGATTATTATTATTATATAGAATGAGAATCTGAAGCTCACAGAGATTAATGCAGTGTGATGCAGAGAATAAGAGCCCAGAGCTTGGAGACAAATTACCTGCGTTCAAATTTGGCTTATCATTTATAAACTGGATGATCTTGGGGGATTAACCTCTCTGTGCCTCAAGTTCTTCTTCTGTAAAGTGGGATTAATAATAGCGTTTATATCCTATGATTATTGGGAGAATTGATTTAGTTACACGTAAAAGACTTCATAGTAAGTACTTTGTAATGGCTAGCTATTATTTTTATATCATTATTATAATTAAAAACATTCTTAAGTTTATATAGCTAGAAAGCAGTAAAGACAGGCCTAGAATTCTGGCCTTGTAACTAAAAACATTAATGTTGCTATTAGCATATCAAGAATTTCTCTGAAAAATAATGATAGGACATTTACTGTACTCTTACCATATACTCAGTTTTCTAGTATTCACTTTACATGGATTTTTTAAAAATTATTCCTCATTACAACTATATGAGGAAAGATATTATTATTCACATTTTATAGATGATCCAAATGAGACTGAGATGCCATTGTTTGCCCAAGGCCACCAGAATTCCAACAAAAGGAGTCTTATTCCAGAGCCTGTAAAATATAATGCACATTTTAATTTTATTGTTTTTCTCTGTCATTTTTGGATTTTCCACAATGGACATAGGTTAGTTTTAGTTTTACAAGTGGAAAAGATGGATATTAAAAACGATTTCAACAGAATAACTATTGTATTAAGCAGTAGAACCCTGAAGGAATTGTATGCCATAGGTGATGACTATGTTGTGGAGCCAGAAGTTAGGGCCGTGAGGCTGGGGGTGGACAGGAGGCAGTAAAGAGGAAGGGGAGAAGAAAAAGGGAATCGAAGAGTAAAGTCTGAAATGTCAAACCTTAACTTCTCAAAATGTGTACTTATATCATACAATGGAATGGCATGGGATATTTCAAAGAGACACATCATACAGTAGTTGCATTAATGAAAGTATCCACATTTCTTTGGCGTGATTCTATGACTCATGGAACAATCTCATGCATGCTTAAAATCACAATTATTTTAAAAATAGCTGATTATTTTCAGTAAAAAAGTATGCTAAATACCTTTTGAAGTTATGGATAGAAAAAATAAGCCAATCAATCCTTTAAAAAAGGTGACATTTAATCCAATATGCTTCATCTGTATTTACTTGCTATTGAGACCGATTGCCTCCATATCTGTGAGCACATATGCACCATTGCACATGCACGGCCTCCATTTGTGGGACTCACAGACATTGGTTCTTCACTGGGCTTTTCTTTCTGGGGCTCCAGTGGGCCACAGAACAGCCTGAACAGCTGAAGCTAAGTGACAGCAATTGAAGAGGGCTGAAGTGTGTTTAATTTGAGTGTATTTGTGGAAAGTAAAAGTAACTCATGTCCAGGCCCCTGTAGAGGGTGCAGAAATTTTGGGATGGTGGTGAATTATGCTCTACTCTTGCAAATGCTGGAAAGATCCTCCTCTATTATGTGGTCCAAAGGAGTAAATTCTGTCAGTTAAAAATCGTATTTTAATTGCTTTTGCCACTAGATTGAAAAACTATTTAATTTGATTTTTCTCTTGAGAAAATAAATGTTTTTCTATTATTACATTTTCCAGATATCATTGTGTAGAGTTACTAGTATTATCATTACTGTATAGAGGTAAAATCAGCTTCTATATATTTCACTTATCTACTATTAAGTTTGTAATAATTAATAATTTTAATAATTTGAAGTTTAACTTTGAATCAGTATTTTTGCTTAGGTTTTACAGATATTGCCTATGATAGACAGGCAGAATAATTTCAACTGCAAAGTGCTGTTAATGTTTAACAAATGATTATGACTCATGTTACTTTTGGTATGACTAAACTATTAAACATAGTTTTAAAGGAACACTTATTGTTTTAAATTTATCAAATCAAGCTGGCGTGTGCAAGGGCTTTTTTTTTTTTTTTTTTTTATGGTCAGGGTTCATAAGAATTACAATGGTGCAAGTTCCCATGAACACCAAAGAGAGAACATGGAGGACAATACTCCCAGCGAATTGCCCATTATGTAAAGTAAATACACTTATTTGTCTAGCTATGCTGATACAAGGAAGCTCACTATTTTCTTGTTCTTGGATATTTAGCCCTTCGAGGATTTCTCCTCTTTGAAACAGACTTTTGTAAATTATAATTAATTTTATACTTGTTGATATGTTCTTAAATTAATCTTGTGACACATGTGCTAATGGAACTAAATTTAATTAAATAATTTTGCTTTGTTTTTGCTGACCATCTATTAGAGAGTCTGAATCCACTTGCAGTTTTAAATGTATCCACACATTGTGCAGTCTGCTCCAAGTTAGTCAGTCAACATTTATTGAACACTGTTGTATGCACTATAATAAAATAAGCATTGTGGAATTGTTTAAAGGAAATAATAGAAGCAGTTGCTAACTTTATGCAATTTGGAAAGCAAATGGAAAAAAAAAAAAGATCCAGGCATTTTGAAATCAATATTTGTGTTATTTCTTTCATGAAAAGAGAATTGAACTAAAATTAAAGAAGCTGGAATTGTAGGCTGGTTGCACTGTGCCATCAAGATGCTGTGTTTACTGTGCTATGCCAAATAATAGTTAGAGCAAAAGAACCTTACCCTTTTGAGACAGGAGATGGGGAGGATTAATGAGAGATTCTTTTGTGCTGTGCTGAAAGTTTCTTAGAAGAAAAGAGTCATGTAAATGCACATGGGTTTAATATTGAACTTGGAAGTTTAAGAGTTCAAGATAAGCCCATATTTATAGCTGGACTTTAGTCTGAATTTGTAAAGCCCGAACAAAGAGACATTTCATTTTTGAAAATTTGGTTTGTATTTATCAGTGCATTTTTTAACTCACATATCTTGAAGCTTTTTTCTTTCTATAAATTAAAAGAACCAGATAGTAGCAATGGCACAAAGTACTTGTTTATAGAATAATGCTCATTGGATGTGAAATAAAGAAAAAGCCAACAAGATAGTAAACATTATTGCTACCTTCACAATGTATGCAATGCTAAAATATATGATTAATTATTCCAAATGGAGCTGAATGCTTCTAATCCAAGTGTGTGTTTGTAATCTTTGAATAGTTCACAACATGAAAAGTTTCATCTTTTTCACTTTAAATGAAGCTTCTAACCTTTCTAACACCCCCAAATCTCAATAGATTACCTCACTTTCTACTTACTGGCAAGGCTGGGGCTATCAGACATGAGCCATATTCTTGTTACAGTGCTATATATTCTTCAGACACTGAGATTCAAAACTTTAGATCCATGATGACATCTTCCTCTCGTCCACATTATGTTTTTCCACTAAATCTTGTAAAGCCTATCACCTAATAGATCTCCTGCAGTCCTCCGTTGCTATCTACCGCTTTTTTCATGGTTCTTTCATAAAACATCTTTTCAGCAATCTCCTCACCACTTATACCATTCCCATCCACTGTACACATGTCAAAATACTTTTCCAAATACCCAGCCCTGTTCATAATATTAAAGTTCCTCCAAACTCTGGAGCTAGACTTTCTACTCTGCACATTAGTAAAACTGAACTAGTCTTCCTCAGGAGACATCAGCTTTCTGATGGCCTTGCATGAAACTTTCCTGTGTGCTCCACTGGGCATTTCACCCTCTGCTTTCATTAGGAAATGAGCCTAATCAAAACTTTACTCATTAAACAATCTCTCTGTAATATCTTTTTTCTACAAACTCTCAAAGGAGAAACTCCTGTTTCTCATAGTACTTCTCAACGTCTACCTAGAATTATAGCTTCCCATGTAATTTTTCCTCTTTCTACTAATAGATTCTAGGATCTTTATTGTAGGGAACACTGTCATTCTTATACCCAGTAGTTCTTGCAGTACAATGATGATTCTCACAATGTCTCTTACAGATAGTATTAGGCATTTGATCTGTGTGCGGTGAGGTAGATGAGGACCCTTTTGTTATGAAGCACAGAAGGACATACAACTCAATTTCAGAGTTTGAGAAAACTTCTTGGCAGGTATTTCACACAGATCGACTGGATTATAAAAAATGCAAAAGAGTAAGCCAGTCAAATAAAGAAGATGGGAAGAACATTTTAGGCAGAGAGAATAGCATGGGAACACAGGAGCACTGAGGCATGATGCTCCAGTAGAGATGGTTTAGTAGTAGCAGAGCTAAGTAAAATAGGGCATGAAGTGGCAAACAACAAGATAGTTTCAATCTTGAAAATATCTTATCATAATATTGCATATTTGTGATATTGAGGTTGATCCTTGTAATATTATATGCTAAGGGGCTTGGATTTTATTTTGTAGATGAAAAGAAGCCACTGAAAGTTTTATGTTGAGGATCTGTTATAATAAAGGTGCCTTTAAAGCAGATGCATATTTATAACCCGGCTTTGCCACATGCTGTGTTCCATTAGGGGTAGGGAGCTATTCCACATTTGTAAAATTAATAGAATGATATTTAACTTATTGTAGAAGAATTAAATGAGATAATGGAGTTATGACAGCCTTTGAATTCTACTTAGATATTATCTTTTTCCTATTGCTTAGAATAAATCCTAGCACATGGAAAATTTACAGTAATCTTTGTTGAATAATACTGTGCATACGAGAATGGGTCCTATGTTGCACTGTGTTGCCAAGTAATAATGTCTTACAGTATAATTTTTTCTTTGTTGTATTTCTAGATTGAATTTTCATTTTTATAAAAGTAATGCATATGCATAGCTTAAAAAGTCAAAGATTAATACCGGCCTTCTAGTTACTGTAATTTCTGGCTCCTCAGAGGCAACCTCTTGTAAGTCACATAGCTGTTTCTTCCTGCATGTATCTCCATTTTTCTAAATAATATGCATATTCTGTAATTTGGGGAATTTTCAATTTGAGGTATTTATAATGAGTTACAAATATGAAAGGTGAAATTTTAGCTCTCTTATCTTCTCCCCACTTCTCTGTATTTTTGTACTTCTTTTCCTATCCCTGTCTTAGAGTGGCATCACATTTTGAAATTAAATGAATAGTCATTGACCACAGCATCACTGCTATAAATAGTTTTACACATAGCATTTATTTTTTTGTGCTACTCTTGTCTATTAGATTAATTTGTTATTCTCAAATGCTTAATGATTTTTTTTTCTGTATAATCACATTAAGAAGGCACTAGACAACTGACCAGTGTATATGCAGAATTACTGGCTTCACTGTAGAAGGGTTGTGTATGTAACCCAGTCACTTTTGAGGGAGCCCCTAAATTATTATTATATCTTTTTCACGTGTTTGATGCAAGAAACAAGGTTTTATTCTAAGAAAAAATGTTCTATCTTCTTGCTGGGGTGGGATGAGCTAGCTTTCTGGTAGATGCACAGGGAATGAAGATACACATTTTATTATTTTAAAGGTAAACTTCTGGCATTTATTCCTGTCTTCACTATGATGCTTTATCTACTATTGGGCATGATGTCTTTGAGTCTTTGGAATAATTTGCCTGGCTGCATGAGGTGGAGAAGTTATACAAAATTTGAGCCATTCCTCTTTTTTTCAGCCACACCCCTCACTCCCACTTTTTAAATTAGCTGGTGCCTCTGATTTTTCTAGCCTTTGTAAAGTTCAGTGGCTTAGACTGACTTTTTGGTCACATTCTCAGAAGAAACTTAGTTTTCATATTTCTCTACTAAGTCAGTAAACAGTTAACCATCAGTTTGCTGTCATCACAGAACTTCTTCTCATTTACTGCCATGTCCATTTTCATTCTTGTTATCCTCGTGGAGCATAGTGTTTTTATTAACATATTAGTGTAACTTGGGGATTGATAAAGAAGTAAGCACAGTCATTCTGGAATTTTAACCCACATTTGGAAGTTTCAAAATGCTTTCATATTTCGTTTGATTTGATTCTCCCCACAACCTGGAATATTTCACAGATGGAGAGGGTATGCATCTCTATTTTATAAGTTGTATAAACAGCTTCTTGAGTTCAGTTTGGTAATTGTTAGGCAGCAATTTCAGGACTATAATTTGGATTTATCTTCAGTGCTCTTTATACTACATCACAAAGTGCAGGGAAAAAATATGGGGACATTGTTGGAACCTCAGAATTAAAGACATAAATGGAGAAATTAAGCTTTAGCATCATGGCACAAAGAAAAGGCCTTTAAATAGATCAATCTACTTTATTAAATTTTTACATTTAATTTTTGTTCATTCAAAGAACAAAACACTTTCCATGTTTAAGCAAAGTGATGATTATTGCTCAATCTCATATATTTTTCAGGCAGCACTTAGCCAATGGATTTAACATGACCTGCATCTCCCCCACCACCATAAAGAAGCCTTTGGTTGGTGAAACAAAAGGCTTTTTTATCTTACACATGATACAGTTCATATAAAAGACTCAAGAGAGACCTCATTCTCTCTTAAATGCACCTTTGATAATATCACTTGTGCAATTTCAGAGATGCTCATCACCAACAAATTTAGTTTAGACACCTCACCTGGATTGTCAGTGACTTATCTTTCTAATTTGTCTCATCTTACTTGAAACAACTTAGGAGCAACTAAGGAGAGGTTGCTTAGAAAGAACTTTATTCTGACAGATACTGAAATTAGATATTGAATTGTACTTTCAAGCATGCTGTCATTTTCTTTCTTATTTATTTTTCTTTTTTGCTTTTCTCTTTATTCTGCTCCTTGGGATTCTGTTTTTTGACTTCTACCATGCCATTAGTTTCCCTACTATTTTGTTCATTAGGAATATTTAAAAGGAAAATATTCTTGTAAAAATTTTCATAATGACAAGACAGTAAAAGTATGAGATCTATGTTTCTGCATTATATATATTTTTCGAAAAAGAGTGACTTTTATATCTTTTCATTACATAAAATAGAGGTAGCTAAAAAAAATTGAAGGTCATCTAGATTCAGTTTTTATGGAGTCTTTAAAGTGGTCAGCTAAAATATCAGTGTTGAGGTAGACTCTTTGACCATTTTGAAGGTGCCTAGATTCCTTTCAGGCAGGGAATTTATCTCAAAGATAGCAAACAGCATCTTTAATATTTTATAATTTTCAAAATCCAAGGATAACAGGCACTTTCTAGTTTTATCCTTTATATCCCATAGTACCTAGCATTCTGTAACTATTATATAAATTTTCCAGATTTAATTTGCCTTAAAAAAATCTCCAGGTAGATGAAAGAAATGGAAAATAAGACAAAAAACTGTCTGAATTTAATATTTTCTCACTACTCTTAAACTATCTGATCTGTGCGCTCTGTAATTAAATCCATCCTGTGGTTTCAATATACTGAAAATATACTGTTTTTTTTTTCTTTCTGACATTTCACTGAAAACATATTTGTTGCTTTTAGAGGCAGTGAGTTTGGAAAGAACTATTTCTGCTCAAAAACCCTAGTGTAAAGACAAAAGAAAATTGTAAAGTAAATTTTATGATAAAATTTCTATTTGTTTTACTTACAAACTCAGAAAGCATTTTCTTTTAAAAGTAACTTTAAAGAAAACTATACAAATCCCAAATACTAAAATATAAATAATTGTCTACAGCTGAGATGATGCAAAAAAAATTCTGCCAGCTCTTATAGCCATGAGCCAGTCTCCTTCAATCAGATTCACTTATCAGGTGTTAAAAATAAATGGAATGGAAACACTGTGGCTGAATCCAGTGTATTTTAAGTTTGCACATTCACAGGAAACCTTCCAGTAAATCATAAAATAAAACAATGGCACTAAAATTTCAGAGTAATATCAAAGACACCCACCTCATTACTTTTTTATCTCGTGGTTCATGTACACATTACGTAAACTGATGGGATGTGCATTGCTTCAGTGATCTACATTTGGATGGAAACTCTTACCTGTGTTTCAAGGTTATGATGTGATGATGTGAGTTCTTGAAGTGAATCAAAAACAAAACAAGAAAGAAACTTTAAAACATAAACTTTCCTTTTGGGAGTTTTAGATTAATTCATTCTAGTTTTTGTGGTTATGAGTAAGTCTTATGTGTATGCTGTTCTGTTTTCATAGTGAGTAACTGTGATTATGAACCCAATACTGAAACACTAACAGTGACTCAATTTGTTAGAAAATATATTTATTGAGGATCTATGCTTGATGATGACCACACAACACAAAGGCTCTTTACTCAGGTGAAATTAGAAATAAGTAGTTTTCGCTTTCCAAATAACCAGTGATAAATTCAGTGATATTCTCTTCCTGAAATAATTGGGAATTTGGCTCCGTGGTAAACATAAATCTGATAGTTAGAAGTTTGGACCTGGCAGGGATCTTGGAGATGTTCTATTCCATATAAAGCCTTTGTTTTATAGAGAAGAAACTGAGTCACATGCTGATAGCTAGTCACAGCTGAAAGCTACTCATGACTAATAGCTAGCACATCTGCAGCTAGGACTCAGCTCAGTACAGTGAAAAGGGTATAGGATGCAGAGTCGGGAACATTTTCTACTATATAACTTATGTTTTAGGGAGGATTATGGACACTTATCTAGTATTGGATCATACCTGTGTTGATTCCATTGGTATCGACGAACTCCTGCAAAAGGAGTATCAGACTTGACTTTAAAAGTACTTTGATATTTCCAAATTTTGTATGAGAAATGGGGAAAAAAAAAAAAAGAGCAGTCCATTAAAGTGGCAGAGCTACAGGTTGAGTCCAAAATTCTGCTCCTATCACATCCTTTCTAATCTAATTATCTGTACTTCTTTAGGTTGCAATTTTTTTTTAATGTTCGTAGACTTAGCCTTGGTATATTCGACATACTTTCAGAAGACTGTGAGGAATGGGGTAATAAATATAAAAAGTCAAAAGAAATCAAAAGAAATATGCCGGAAAGAAAATACCCACTATCAATACCATCTCTGTCTGACCCTCAAACAAGTTTACATTGCTTTTCTACTTCTAAAATTATGTGGACTATAGTCTACCTTGCCATAAGAGTATATTTAAAATCCTTTATGTCTTTCTTTAGAAAAGTTTGAATCCCTTTTTCACATTTGTAGTACTTGTTCAATGAGTGATTCAACAGGTATATACAAAAAATAGCTCTTTCTGCAATAAAGATCAATGACTAAACAAAACAGTTGTTATGTCTTCTCCTCATGTTAGATTTTTCCCACTAGAATTCTATTAGTGTAATGTCTTTTCTATGAGCCCCAAACTGAATATTTAAGTACATTAATGAAGGAAACATTGGCACATATGGAAATATAGTTATTCTCAGTCTTGAGCTATTCTTGAGTGAGTTATAACTTCCACTAATTTCAATGGGAACTTGAATAAAGATGATGGAACATCATGATTAAGGTTATATCTTTTAATAGATCACCTGCATTAGCCTGTCATATTTTGGAATAAACAAGAGATGCTAATCTCTGATGTTGAGCAAATGAATTCAGATGTAGACATTTGAAAAAATAATGAATATACTATTGAATATAAAACAGACTAATTTTAAAATGAAAAAAATTGTTAATTATATAAGATTCAGAAATATCTTGCCCTTAAATAATTTTTAAATATTGCTAACAGATCAGCACACACCACTATTACTTTTATTACTTTTTAATGATTATTTCATTAGCACTATATTCAAAACTAGTAAGTGATGTGTTTAATTATAACTTTATACATCATAAATTTGTAGAATGTTTTTATTTTGAAAAACACTATTATTCAAATATTTTAATAGGCTATCAAAAGCTCAAAGAAAAAACAAATTTAATAATATAGTTTAGAAACTACATAGAAATTTATATTATCAAACTGTATAAGCAAGATTATTATTTTATTCATTTTATTTATTCATGTAAGTATACATGTTATTGATCTCAGCCTAATCAAATTAATTTGGCTGAAATATTATTAAGATAGGAGAATCTCAAGCTTACTTTGAATGTCAAATGGCATTAATTTAATAGAGAAAGTCAGCATGTCGGAATCAATAGTTGTGAATATCCTGACATAATGTAGTTAATGTGCATGGGCCACGTCCTTTAGACTGGATCCCTGAGGCAGTGGCGTGAGGCCTGCAGTGAGAAGATGAAGAGCACCAAGTGGGGGGAGATGATGGGTTTGCTAAGTAACCTACATCCTTGACTGAATTCTGTAAAAAGCTAAATTCCTCTAGTAAAATTCCTTTTACACAATGAATGAATCAAATAAAAATACGGCATGAAAAAGAGAATGGGTTCCTACAGTGCTCAAAAACAATGAAAGAAAAAAGAAATAAAAGATAAGAAAAAGAGGAAGAAAGGAGAGGAAGAGAAATCATCCTAGTAACAGTGCAGGGAGAAGAAGCCATAGGGCAAGGCACCAACTTTGGAGCCAGGCAGGCTCTTTTGGGCATCCTCTTGGTTTCTAAACTCTGATCTTATGCTTTGTGCATATTCTTCCAAATAAAGGTAAAAATCATTTCATTTACATTTTAGCATGAATTTTGCATCTGTTTTTATCATCTCTTGTGATATTCATTTTGCTAAGGGGGGGAAAGATAAAGATCAATCTTCTCTTTTTCCTCCCAAATAGTTTTCAAACATTGCTTAAATATAAATGTTTTAAATAGGATTTTTTTGTCCCTTCAATTCTGCATGGTAGCTTTAAAATCCCAATGGGCTTTTGGATGAAAATTAAAATCTGTGTTAGTTTCCCAGGACTTTTATAACAAATTGCCAAAAGCTGTGTGCTGTAAAAAGACTGAAATTTATTCTCTCACAGGCTGGAGGCCAAAAGTCCAAAACCAAGGCGCTGCCAGGACCATGCTCCCTCCCTCAGCTCTTCGAGAGGGAGATTCTGTCCCTTGACTTGTCCACCACCACGTGTTCCTTGGCTTGTGGCAGCATCACTCCAATCTTTGCCTCCAGGGTCACATTGTCTCTCTTTCGTCTGTCTGCCAAATCTCTCCTGTGTGTGTTCTGTAAGGATTTACCATTTAGCTTGGATAATCCAGCATGACCTCTTTATCTCAAAGTCTTTAACTTAATTATTTCTTCAAAGAACATTTTTCCAAATGAGGTAACATTCCTAGCTTCTAAGAATTAGTATATGAACACATCCTTTTGTTGGCTAGATTTTGTTTTTGTTATTAAAAAAGATTTCCTTTTTTTTATCCAATCCAATGAGATGTAATCAATATATCCATAGGAGGCAGTCGAGCAAAAGGGCTGAAAACAATTTCAGCGTCAGGTGGGCCTGGCTTTGAATTGCAGTATCCATCACTTACTAGCTGTGTGGCATTAGATGAATAATTTCAAGAGTAGAAAAAGATAGCAAAATATAGCATTCCAGGCATCAAGCCAGTAGTCTGAAGCCTTCAAACTCTGGTACAAATACCTTTAGGGCACATGATCACGATTCAAGGCTATGAAGGCACAGATAATTTTAAGCGATTTCTTGACCTTAAATTTTCATACATATTCTTTTCTAAAAGTGACCTATCTGAGAAGCGGCCTATTGTTGGCCTGGTTCCAGATCTTATATCGTGGAATTGTTGTGAAAATTAAATGAGACAATACAAAGTTCTTGGTACCATGTCTATACACAAAAAATGGTCATTTAAAACATGCTAGTAATAATATTATAGTGCATAAAACCAGATAGTATTAATATTTAAGTTTCTATTGAACCACTGAAAATATCTTAGTACGAAGTTTTGAGTATGTGCTACTGATGTGATATATGTATTTGTATTCTCCCACACTTACTTTGGTAATGAGAAAATTATCAGTATTTGTTGATCAGATACTTAAAATTTCAAACCATAAACCAAATCAGTTGGGAAGTGTGGATATGGTACAGATTTCTACCTCTTGAAATGTTGTATTTTGCCAAAGCTTTATTTGTTAGGTGTTAAATATGTATTAAACAATTTGTTTTCTAAGTGTTTATGAAGCACCTCCTATTCAAGATACTTATTTAAAACTGTGAAGGATACAAAGGTATATGAGATACAGTCCTTGCCCTCAAGTAGCTTACCTTATCACAAGATTCATTAATGTAGACAGAGTACAACATAATGTTATTTCTGCCACAGAAGTACTATATACATAAATTCAAAAAGAAAATTATTTTTACATAGTTGCCAGAAATGAAAATATTTAAAAATCAATTAAAGTACTATAGAGTTTTTATGCATTTTATGAGCACAGAAATATTGAATTTGCAAAAAAAAAAAAAAAAACTTAAATTTTATTTTAATTAAAATTAAAGACTACAAAAAGTACTTTCAGATAAATCTTAAAAATGTGATTGCTTTTGTGCCAACAATTGATTTCTTAAAAAGAAGTTTTAAAGTTAATTTGCAGAAATAAAAGTCTTTCCCAGCAAAAGCCATTTTTAATTTGGCACATACCAATTTATTTTTATATAAATAATAACCAAACCTACTTAGAGAAATCTAAAAGAAATCTTATGAGAATCAAAGTAAGAACTGTAAAGCAAAGACAGGCAATTCAAAAATAGTTAAAATGTTAGCTATGTGCATTCTAATTTTATTATAATTTAAGAGAAAATGACATAATTCATATTTTAAAGCTTCTGTATTTCTAAATTTTTCAGTATGTATCCACATGGTCACTCACCTCTTCAAGTGAATCTTGTAATAACTCTTAAGGTGAGACTTTAGGGAAAACATCATTATTTAAGTCTTTCTATTTAAAAATGTGTTTATTGCACTTCCAATTTTCAATGAAAAGGCAGCGCTAAACTAAAGTATACAATCTATCTTAAAGTGAAGAATCAACTGGGAAGAAATATTATTACTGCAATCATCTATACTCAGCTCAACCTCATAAATTACCTTTGAGTTCAGCTGTATCAAAATAAATAGAAATTTCATAGCAGCCCAAGCATAAATATGAACTAGTTGAATATATCGTATCTATGGAGCAGGGAATAAAATTGTAGCTATTTTGTAGGATTTTGAAATCTCCTCTAGAGAGACAAATACTGCCAGTCAGTGAAGAGTGACATTTTTCACACATCAGAAAAGCAACATAAATAAAATTTAAGATGTAAAAGGGGAGAGAAAATATAGCTGAGATTAAGTATATCCAAGTTTTTCCTAAAGTAATGTAAAATGAATTTAATCCAACAGAAGTATTTTTGAAGAAAGGACGTATAAGCAGAAGGATTTATTCCTATTTTCTTTTTAGTTTCTGCTTTTCATTCACTTGTACCACTCACCCCTCCACATTAAACTCATGGAAGGCGGGAATAGTGAAGTATCATTAGGTATTTTACTTTGTAGATATAGGTGTCCTAGCAAGGTGTCTATTAATATACCTGCCATTTTTAATTTGAAAAGCTTTGTAATACCACAGTAATAAATGCATTCATGCCACATCTTCTCTAATCACTACAGTGCCTGCACTCTTATTTGGCACTCATTAGCTGAAACTGCCATTCACCTATAATTTATGACTAGCATACAATTATGTGTTATCACTACTCCAAATGATTACTACACTGCATGTTTTTGAGATAATGGTATGCAACACTCCATGATAAATTGTACTGCAGTGGATAGTTCATTTTTGTCATTTACTCTATTATTTTCCTAAAAACAGTCTCAAGAGAATTATATCAAAATGTGAATACTTTTTTAAAGTGAGAATATTGGGTCAATGCTGTTCCTACAAGACGGGAGCAAAACTGCATTTGAGGAAAGAAGCAGACGTAGTGTTAACGAATGCATTTGAGAATATTCTGATGAAAGTGAAATGTGGAACTTTCAGGACAGAATTTGGATTTTTCCTGAAAAATACATGATCCTATTTTGATTAAAGACTGATAATAATTTACTTAGTAATTTGACAATAAAAGTAAATATTTCAGCATTAAATATCATGGAATGTGTCATATATATTTGAAAAAATTACAAAGTAATTTTCAATCTGGATATAATACATTAAAAACTGAAATATTTTAAATCTTTTAAATGTTTTCATTTTATTGTCTGTCTAGTACTTTCACAGTACTCGTGAGAACTAACATTATTATTTCTGTGTCAAGCAAAGTACTGCTCTAAGTATTTCACATGTATAATCTCATGTAACTCACAGAGTAACCCTATAAACTGAGTATTTGTGTCCCAATTTTAAAAGAAGGTAACGAGACATAGAAAAGTTGTATATCTTATTCAAGGGCATGTCAAACGTACATGGCTATATTAATTTCCTAGAGCTACGATAACAAAGTATGTACCACACACTGGTGTTTAAAGAAAAACAAAACAAAACAAAACGAAACAGACATTTATTGCTCTTTTGGAGTTCTGGAGGCCAGAAATCCAAAATCAACATGCTGACAGGGCTGTGCTACCTCTGAAGGCTCTAGGAAAGAAGGCTTTCATACTTCCAGGTTTTGGTGGCCTCAGACATTCTTTGGCTTGTGGCAGCCAATGTCTGCCTCTGTCTTCACATGTCTTTTTCTGTATGTCTATGTGTCCTTCAAAGGACACCAGTCATTGGATTTAGGGTTCACCAAATATCCAGGATGGTTTTATGTCACGATCTTTACCTGATTATATCTGGAAAGATCCTATTTTCCGCTAAGGTCACATTCTGAGATTTTGAGTCAAATTAAATTTTAGGGGGACGTTCTTCATCCCACTATAGTAGTGGAACTGAAGGCTCTATTCAAATGCAAACATACTCTAGAGTCTGTTCCCTTAAACGTGGGTGATTATGCCAGAGATGGTGCTCACTATGTATTCCATTTAACAACCATTCCAATCCTCCAGTAAATGTTCTCTTTCTCTTTTACATGTAAGAATGCTCAAGGTCATGTGATACAAAGCAGTGCAATTTAAATTCAGAAGGATTTTTTTCTAAAATACAAAGTATGCCATTGTCATGCTTAAAAATTCTTTGATGCATTAGAATTATCTTTACAATAAAATCCAATTTTTCAAAGTAATTTTTATGGTTCACCAAGATCTGGCCCCTGCCTGCCTTTCTAGTTCATGTCCCTCTCCCCTCCAAACACTTGGCTGTGTTCTACCCATCCTGGCTTCCACACTTTGTCCTATGTTGTTCCCTCTGTATACAGCACTCTTTCTGCCACACTTCTGGTCTCACTTGTGAGAAGCCCAACCACTTCTGTTGGGCTATCTCTTCTGATACGCTAGAATATATATTTGGTGAATTTGCTATAACCTCCCATAGCAATCTATGCAGCACCTAACCTGGCAGTCATTTGTGAAAGAAAGCATCGCAACCGTAAATTCTCAGCTGCATTTTCAATACAGCTATGCAATATGTTTTCAGTATGCACTACAGCAGAGTGTAGTGACTGACACTTAGAAGTATGACACTCAGAAGTAAGAAAAAAATGAATAAAATGAATGAAAAATTGAAACCAAAATATCTCTGTATGTGAGATAAAGTAGAGGCAGAAAACTGCGTAGTAATTTATGACTCTCAGTGTCTTCATCTTGTTCCCAAAAGGCTTATTCTGACTTTTCAGTGCCCTGCTCCTCAAGAAGGAAACACATTTGGGTTCCTAGCAAGCACCCGAGAATCAAGTAATACCTCTGTAGTGTCACTTACTCCTGCAGTTTTTTCATAAGCCTAGAACTTCCTACTCATACTGTGAAAATTAAAATGGCCAAGCACAGTGGTGGCAGGGCCTAGCTGCTACAAAGAAGACATGTTTTAGACAATACTCATGTGTATGGGCAAAAAACTCGAGGACTGTATTTGTGACTAATTGTATAACAGACTATTTTAGTTTCTGTTCTGTGGAAAGTGTAAAGCATTCCAACAAAGGGCTTTAATGTAGATTTTTTTTTTTTGCACCCATGCTGTTGATTGCTAAATGTAATAGTCTGATCATGATGCTGAATAAATATGTCTTTTTTTTTTTTTAATGTGCTGTGTATAGTCTACTCTGAAGCCATTTTGGTAAACTTGCCCAAGAGAATTAAATCATTTATTGATTATACATGATAACGGTTGATACACAAGCTTCATTCCCATCTATAATTTTTACATGGTACCATTATTCAATTTAGATATATTGCAAAGGACATGCCAACAATCGTCTTCATAACCAATAATTCCATGATTCTTCCTTCGCTGACCCCTTTTAACAGTGGACTCCAGGTCACAACAGTAACCATCAGTTCTACTACACCAAGGTTTCTGAAGACAATGGCTTCTCCACCCAAGCAGGTTGTAAATGAATTTCAAATAGAACCTGGCATCACCCTGAAGGAATTCTATCTTCACACTTTTGGGTGAAGTAATTAAATTAAAATTAATACTTAATGTTTTCTTATCCCATTTTCTCCTACTTCAATGATAAGTGTTGAAGCACAGTGAGAAAAGTATGGAGACAAGGATTTCTCGATAGGACAGTCATGGGATAGATTTCTGTGATAGAACAGTCATAGAAGAAAATGTAATTGACTGGGTTGCTTGGTCAAGGCCCTTGCCTGCATGCTGGAGTTGCCCAGAACCTGAATTTACCTATATAGTTTTTTCTAGAGGTCATCAAAGTCACATGATGACATATGCAGGGCAATAGTATAACAGGATTTCACGTGAAGAAACTTAGTTCTTAGAACGTGATGGTGTATGCATACCACTTACAGTGTTAAATGCATGGGGTAAGCTGCAGCCACACAGCATGGTAGCTCTTATTTAAAATTCACACAATATATTTTTCTAGGAAGTTACCTTCCCCTGTAGCAGAGTGTAACGTTTTGGAATACCATGGTATTTTCTGCTCAGAAAACTGGTTATCCATAACAAAAACATTACTTCCCACAAATAAGGCTTCTGATCAATTTATCACTTGCCAAAAATACCATCAAATATTTGCTGTATCATTTGCAATCATGTAGAGTGCGTATGCATCTCATGTACAATTTTAGGCATAATGAAACCTAGATGTTTCCAATTAGAAAATGATAGATCAAATTTATAGAAGGGCAACTTACATTTTTTAAAAAATACCTATAGAACTTTTGATTTTCTTTTAGCACTTTACTTTGTAAAACTTTTTCTGTAAAAAAAGATGGTAAATCTCTCTTCCTAATAGCATTGTTAAGCACAGTAAAGATTATTTCCTCTAATGTAAATTAGGAATTTGTAAATTTAGGAAATCACTACATGTGATTTCCAAAGGATTTTATGTGTTTTATTTACTGATGTATCTCCAGTGTCCAGAACCACTATGTAATACATACTCAATAAATAAATGACTAAATAAGTGAATAGAGAAGAAATGTACTATGGCTATAACTCACTCACTGACCACAATGAATCTTGTATTCCAAAGTCATTTTATAATACTTAGTTTTTCATATAAAATTCAATATTTAATCATTTTTATGTGTGTCAACAGGATGATGTGTCTCTCATTGATTGAGGAGTGGGTCCTTTCAGAAGTCTTTACTGAAATGAAGGATTGATATGGACGATCTAAGTTATGTTTGCCTGATTCCTCTTTCCAGTGCAACTTGTACATATTCTTAGAATAATAAAAAAATTAATTTCTGAAGGGAAAGTTGATAAAGTCCCAGACTTATTAGAGAGCAGATAGTTGAAATGAAATGGTAGCAGGCTGAAGAATGAAAGTGATATTCTTGAAAACATATTTGTTTAAGATATGACAATATGAAACATTCACTTGGCTTTCTTGAGGCTGTTCTGTGTAGGTGTAGCAAAGTATAGTCTGGGTGTTTTTCAAATCTTATGTGATTAATTACTATACATGCCTACAAAATGGTTTCCTGCTTCAGCATATGAATCTATGAATAAAAAATAAAGTTACTATGTAATATAGAAAATATGAAATATTAGCATTAGGCATAAGTCTATGCAACCAGTTATCCTCTAGTAATATGGCTTTAAGAAAATAATATACCATAAAGTATTTGCTGTGTCTACTTCTGAAGAAATGTAGTGCTTATCGATTATTTACATTTAGAGTAAAACATGTAAATGAAAGAAAACATGTAAATGAAAGAAAAAATAATGTCCAATATTATCTTCTGGATGAACTCACTTATTCTTATTTTATTTTTTGTCTCTTGGGAATTTATCAAACCACAGTTGTTGATTATGTGGAGATACCTTTCATTCATTATATATATATTTATGATGGCAGCTTAATTTGCTTTAAGAAAAAACTCTAAATATAAAAATTATAGTCATATATGTCCTCTAATCACTCAGTTTGTCCATGTTTTAAATAAAGATTCCAAGTAATATAGGATCATATTCTTGAAAATTCAAGCTTATAATTTTTCTCTCCCTACAAAGGCCTGTGGTGATATAAAATTTACATGCACCCTTCTCTCAGAGTGCCATAGAAGAAAAATTATTGGTGCCTTTGGATGATGGTTGGATTAAATTGCTCTGTTTTCTTTCCCTGTCTGTTTACTATGAGTAGAAACCCCCAGCATGGATTTTCCTACCATTGTAATCCATTTATTACAGAGTTGTGGCATTTATTTGAATTTTGCAAGTATAATATTGCTTCTCCATTCATTATTTTTTCATAAGTGCATCTTAGTATAATAATCCTCCATTCTCTGCACTCATGTTTTTGTCAGAATCTATTACATCAGTGAAGAAATCTTTGTTTCTTTCTTAGCCTTGAACATACTCAGAGCTCATTTAGGTTTTATAAAATTCAAACAAATGCTGCTAATTATTTCTTGACCTGTATTAACAACCCAGCTGGTTGAGCCTAGATTTAGCTTACTGAATATAAAACTATAATAGAAATTGACTCTCACCCTTCTTCCAAGTTGTGAGCATGTTAAATATTATGAAGAATTTTAAAAACTGCTTATTTTCTTGTGCTTTAGGCATGATCAACCACTTTTCTATGGTCTCAAACTGTATGCTGCTTTTAACTCCTTTAATTTCTGTTTCTCTGCTACACAGCAGAAAATCAGAGGGGAGAAGTCACCATCTGCATTGGCTGTCATCACCTGCAGGAATTTTTGACTTGCCTGTTGATGTGATTGAGGCATGGTTGATTTTCAGCATGATACAAAAGATGCCTTTGTTTCACTGAAAACTCTGTATGAGATCTTGTATGCACTTTAACTCTTTAAACGACCATTTGATTCTTTTGTAAAAATTAAAAACAATTAAAACTTTGCTATTTACAAAAACACAGAAAACTAAGAATAAGACTCATATTTTTGAAAGCTGCTTTTGAGAAATTTTGCAAAGGGCAACCATCAACCATCAATAGGTATAGGAAAAGGAGCATATAGCTCAAATATGTACAAGCAGCCATCTACTTGGTGTGGTTAATGGAACACTAGAGCTTATTCTACTCTTATGTCATGGCATCTAAAATTCCTAATACTTTAGACATTTTTTGATCCATACACATATTAAAAGAAACTGGTGCTTTTGCACAGAGGACATGTATTAATAAATTAATATTGAAAACCTTAAATTGAATAAATTTCAGATTGACTAGCTATCATTTAAAGAGATAGCTATTATCCACTGTGAGTTGATTTTTGTGAGAGGTGAAAAGTGCGGATCCTGTTTCAGTCTTCTGCATGTGGCTATCCAATTTTCCCAGCATCATTTCTTGAATAAGGATTTTTTTCCCCAGTGTATGTCTGGGGAAAACTGCTTTTTCAAAGCAGTCAAAACTTAGATGGCTATATGAGAATGGTTTTATATCTGGGTTCTCAGTTCTGTTGATTGGTCTATGTCTCTGTTCTTGTGCCAATACTATGCTGATTTAGTTACTATAGCCTTGTAGTAAAGCTTGAAGTCTGGTAAATGGATGCTTAACAATTTGGTTTTGTTGTTGTTGTTGTTGTTGGTGGTGGTTTTTTTTTTTTTTTTTTTTTTTTGCTTAAGATTGCTTTTGCTATACAGGGTCTTCTCTGGTTCCATACAAAGCATAGAATGATTTGTTTTTTTCTAGATCTGCAGAAACTGATTTTGGTATTTTAATGGGGATTGCATTGAATCTATAGATCACTTTTGGGTAGTATAGACATTTTAACAATGTTGATTCTCCCAACCCATGAACATGGTATAGTTTTCCACCTGTTTACGTCTTCTGCTAGTTCCTTCCTCAGTGTTTCATAGTTCTTCCTGTAGAGGTCTTTTATCTCCTTAGTTAAATATATTTCTAGGTATTTTATTTTCTTTGCTGCTTTGTGAAGGGTATTGAGTCTTTGATTTGGTTCTCAGTTTGTGTTGTCGGCATATAGGAATGCAACTGATTTCTGTACATTGATTTTGTAACCTTCTGAGACTTTGCTGAATTTTTCTATCAATTCTAGTAGTCTCATGGCAGATTCTTTGAGGGTTTCTAGATATAAAATCCTATTATCAGCAAAGAGTGATACTTTGAACTGTTCTGCCCCCATTTGGATACTCTTGATTTCCTTCTCTTGTCTGATTGTTCTGGCTAGGACTTCCAGCACTAAGTTGAATAAAAGCAGTGATAGAGGGCAATCTTATCTGGTTCCAGTTCTAAATGGGAATGCTTTCAGTTTTTCCCCATTCAGTATGATGTTGGCCATGGATTTGTCATATATGGCTTGTATCATTTTTAGGCAAGTCCCGTCTATACTTATTTTGTTAAGCATTCTTATCATAAAAGGGTGCTGGATTTTGTTGAATGCTTTTTCTGCATTCATTGAGAGGATCATATGGTCTTTGTTTTTGCTTCTATTTATGTGGTGAATTACATTATAGATTTGCCTATACCGAACCATCCCTGCATCTCTGGGATGAAGCCCACTAGGTCAAGATGGATTATTTTTTTGATAAGCACCTGATTCAGTTTGCTAGGATTTTGCTGAGAATTTTTGCGTCTATGTTCACAAGGGACACTGGTCTGCAATTTTCTTTTTTTGTTGCATCTTTTCCTGGGTTTGGTAGCAGGGTGATGTTGGCTACATAAAATGTGTTGGGGAGGATGCCTTCTTTATTGATGTAGTGGATTAATTTTTGCAGGATAGGCACAAGTTCTTCTCTATAGGTCTGGTAAAATTCAAGTGTGAAACTGTGTGGTCCAGAACTTTTCTTTTTAGGAAGGTATTTTTATTGCTGCTTCAATTTTCAGTACTTGATATTGGTCTGTTCAGGAATCCTATTTCTTCCTGACTGAGCCTAGGGTAACTTACCATGAATAACAAACTTAAACCTAAGGCATGAAACTATAAGGATTCTAGAAGAAAATTTTGGAACAACTCTTATAAATATTGGCCTAGGCAAAGAATATATGAAGAAGAACCCAAAGACAATCACAGCGACAACAAAAATAAATAAATGAGACCTGATCAAATTGAAAACCTTCTGCACAGCCAAGGAAACTATCATGAAAGCAAACAGATAACCTACAGAATGGGAGAAAATATTCTCATGCTACACATCATAAAGGGCTGATGACTAGAGTCTATATAGAACTCAGAAAAATTAGCAAGAAAAAATCAAACCACCCCATCAAAAAGTAAGCAAAGGACATGAACAGAAACTTTTCAAAAGAAGATAAACTAATGGCCAAGAAACATATGAAACAAGGCTCCAACATCTCTAATCATCAGAGAAATGCAAATAAAAACCACAATGAGCTATCACTTAACTCCAGTGAGAATGGCCTTTATCAGAAAGTCCCAAAACAATAAATGTTGGCATTGATGCAGAGAGATAGGAACACTCATACACTGCTGGTGGGACTGAAAACTAGTACAACCTCTGTGGAGAGTAATATGGAGATACCTCAAAGAACTACAAGCCAAACTACCATTTGATCCAGAAATCTCATTACAGGGCATCTACCCAAAGGAAAAAAAAAATATATAAAAAAGACATCTGCACTTGAATGTTTATAACAGCACAATTCACAATTGCAAAGATGTGGAAACAACCCAAGTGCCCATCAATACATGAGTGGATTAATAAAATGTGTTATATGTATACCATGGAGTTCTGCTCAGCC
>CAUYRT010034805.1:0-34833 GCA_963574885.1 Lepilemur ruficaudatus
ATGAGTGGATTGTTAAAATTTGGTATATGTTCACAATGGAATATTACTCAATTTTAAGAAACGACAGTGAGCTAGCACCGCTTATATTATCCTGGATTAAGCTTAAGCCCATTATTCAAAGTGAGGTGACACAAGACCTGAAGAATGGGCCCCACTTGTACTCGCCATCAAACTGGTATTGACTGATTAACACTATGGTGCTCAAATGCTCGGAGTGATCACTAGAGATTTGGGGGGTGGGGGCTAAATCCACATCTGAATGATGTGGTGGACACTGTGCAGGGGTGGGACATCCTTGAAAAGTAGTTGGGGAGTGGAATTAGGGGTCTCAATAGGGGAAAGGAATTCCTCTAAAACTGATTTATGTGATTAATTGTACATCTCGATAAATTCACTGAAAATCATTTAACTGTACACTTAAAATGGAGTAAAGGCATGATATCTAAAGTATACTTCAATAAAGAAAAAAAGAAAGAAAAAAAAACCCTAAGAATGATAGCAATAACCATAGAACGTCACTCTCAATCACATTTCTCTCTTTAAAGTCCCCAACAAATTTTCTTTATTTGCTTTCTTGTCTGTTTTCTCTCTCTGATAGAAGACTGATATCTCATTGTGGTTTTAATTTGCATTTCCCTAATGATTAGAGATGTTGACCATTTTTTTTATATGCTTGCTGGCCATTATTCTGTCTTCTTTTGAAAAGTTTCTGTTCATGTCCTTCGCCCATTTATTGATGGGTTTGTTTGATTTTTTCTTGTTGATTTTGTTTAGTTCTAGATAGATTCTTTTTATCAACCCTTTATTCGATGTGTAGAAAGCAAATATTTTCTCCCATTCTGTAGGTTGTCTATTCACTCTAATGATAGTTTCCTTGGCTGTACAAAAGCTTTTTAATTTAATTAGGTCCCATTTATTTATTTTTGTAGCTGCTATGATTGCTTTGGGGGTCTTCTTCATAAATTCTTTGCCTAGCCCAATGTCTGAGTCTTCCTTACATTTTCTTCTAGGATTCTCAAGATTTCATGCCTTAGGTTTAAGTCTGTCATCCATCTAGAATTGATTTTTGTAAGAGGTGAGAGGCGGGGATCCAGTTTCAATCTTCTACATGTAGCTATCCAGTTTTCCCAGCACCATTTATTGAAAATGGATTCTTTTCCCCAGTGTATATTTTTGTCTGCTTTGTCAATGATTAGATAACAATATGCAGATGGTTTTACCTCTGGATTCTCGGTCCTGTTCCAAAAGTCTATGTCTCTATTCTTGTGCCGTTAACATGCTCTTTTACTTACTATAGCCTTGTAGTACAGCTTGAAGTCTGGTAGACTGATACCTCCCAGTTTGTTCTTTTTGCTTAAGATTGCTTTGGCTATACGAGGTCTTCTCTGGTTCCATACAAAGCGTAGAATTATTTTTTCAAAATCTGTAAAGAATGATGCTGGTACTTTGATGGGGATTGCATTAATTCTGTAGATCACTTTAGGTAGTATGGACATTTTAACAATGTTGATTCTACCAATCCATGAGCAAGGTAGAGTTTTCCATCTGTTTACATCTTTGACAATTTCTTTTCTTTGTGTTTCATAGTTCTCCCTGTATAAGTCTCTCACCTCTTTCATTAAAAATATACCTAGATGTTTGATTTTCTTTGAGGCTATTGTAAAAGGTACTACATTTTTTGAGTTTCAGCTTGACAGTTATTATCCTATAAGAATGCCTCTGATTTGTGTGTATTAATTAAAATCCTGAGACTTTACTGAGTACATTTATCAATTCCAGGAGTCTCTTGGTTGAGTCGTTGGGGTTTTCTAGATATAATATATCATCAGCAAAGAGGGAGAGTTTGACCTCCTCTGTCCCCATTTGGACACCCTTACTTCCCCTCTCTTGTCTAATTGCTCTAGCCAGGATTTCCAGCACTATGTTGAATAGAAGTGGGGATAGTGGGTATCTTTGTCTGGCTCCAGATCAAAGTGACAGTGGTTTCAATTTTTCCCCATTCAGAATGATATTGGCTGTGGGTTTATCGTATATGGCTTTGATAATTTTAAGGTATGTCCCATCTATGCCTATTTTGCTAAGAGTTTTTATCATAAAGGTGTCTTGGACTTTGTCAAATGCTTTTTCTGCATCAATTGAGAGAATCACATGGTCTTTGTTCTTGCTTTCATTTATGAGGTGAATTGCATATATATAGATTTGCATAAGTTGAACCAACCTTTCGTCTCTGGTTTAAAGCCCACCCAGTCATAGTAAATTATTTTTTTTGATATGCTGTTGGATTCGATTTGCTAAAATTTTGTTGAGGATTTTTGCATCAATATTCATGAGGGATATTGGTCTGTAGTTTTCTTTTTTGGTTGTGTCCTTTCCTGGTTTTGGTATCACGGTGATGTTGGCTTCATAGAATGAGTTCTGTGAGACAGCCCCAGATAGGGGGTGTCAATTGGTGCAATTGCTGAGGACTCTGGCCATGATTTTCCCTCTGGGACTACAAGCCCCAGAGCTGGCAGCAGCCTGAACACCAAGTGTGAGCCCTAGTGTCATGTTACTAGATGATCAAGACCAACCCACTGGTGTGATTAAACAATCTGTCCCCTTTTGCTTAGGACTTGCCCTGCAGTAGGGGAAGTCAAGCAAGTCTGGCTGCAGAACTGGGGGAGAGGCGCTGCCAAAGGCAGCTGCGTGGAAAGAGGCTTCTCTCTTTACTGTGCCCCTCCAAGGGGGGTTAGTGAGGTCTGTGTGAAGTACAAGTAGCCAGGCGGGGTGTGGGGGAAGCGCTGCCCCAGGCCACTGCAGGTCTCAGCCAACAAAGTGGCTTCTCTCCTTTCTCTGCCCCTCCAAGGGCAGAGTCTGGTCAGCGTTTGGTCAGCGTTAAGTAGAAACGGCCGGGCGAGAGAAGCAGCTCGTCTGAGGCCGCGCCGCCCCGAAAGCGGCCTCTCGCGTTACTCTGCCCCGCCAGTGGCGGAGCTCGGTAGGCGGGATGCAGAAGTGGTCAGGCAGAGGGGACAGACTCTTCTGAGGCCACGGGGCAACTCGGCCCAGAAAGCGGCTTCTCTGGTTCCTCCGCCGCTCCAGGGGAAGAGCCTGGTCGCATGAGGTGGAAGAGACCAGGCAGGCATCTCCTCCAGGGCCTCGGCTGCGGGGCAGCTCAACCCGGAAAGCGGCCTCTCTCCTTACTCCGCCCGTCCAAGGGCTGAGTTTGGCAGGAGTGAGGTAGGGGCAGCCGCGCGGGGAGACAAGCTCCTCCAAGTCGTGGAGCAACTCAGCCAGGAAAGCGGCTTCTTTCGTTACTCTGCCCCATCAGGGGCAGGGTTTGACCTGCCCGCGCAAAAAGGCGAGTGGGTGGTGACAGAAAGTTCAGGAAGCGGCTTCTCTCCTTACTCTACGCGTGCGAGGACAGAGCCTGGTCAGCGTGAGGTAGGAGCGTCCCGGCGGGAAAGTTCCGGGAGGCTGCGGCCTCGGGGCAACTCCCCCTCCAAGGGCGGAGTTTGGTGGGCGTGAGGTAGAAGCAGCCTGGCCGGGGGACAAGCTCCTCCGGAGCCGTTGCTCAACTCAGCCAGAAAGCGGCTTCTTTCCTTACTTCCGCCTCTTCGAGGGCAGGGTTTGACCTGGTGTCGCGAAAAGGCAAGTGCTGGCTTCTCTGGTTACTCCGCCGCGCCAAGGCCGCAGCTTGGTCGGCGTGAGGTAGAAGCGGCCTGGCGGGAAGCTCCTCCAAGGCCACGGCCGCGGGGCAGCTCAGCCCAGAAAGCGGCCTCTCTGGATCCTCCACGCCTTCAAGGGCAGGGCTTGACTTGCTGGTGTGAAAAGGCAAGCGGCTGGGAGCGGAAAGTTCACAGAGTGGCTTCTCTCCTTACCCAGCTCCTCCAAGGGCAGGTCCAGGCAGTGGCACCACTTGTGTCCGCTGCCGGGGACTGGAGAAGGGGCGCTGTCCCTGTAAGGTTGGAGAGGGCAGAAAGAGGGTGAGAGACAGACAGAGTAGGGCCAGACAACGTGGCTTTATTGAGCGCTCCCAGGCGAGGTTCAAGGGTCCCGAGGGTAGGGGCCCAAGAAGTTGCGCCGCCCAGGGCTGAGGCAAGAACTTTTATATTAGGTGAGGGGAGGGGGAAGTGTTAGGGTAGGGAGAGCGGGGGACTTTCCATTGCGGTTTTGGGGCAGAGCGCGGCATAAGGGTTCCAGGAACTGTATCCGGATGAGCCTTGCGGTTAGGCGTGTCTGAGCGCTGCAGCTGCGGGCAGCAAAATGGAGGCGGGGATCTGGAAGAGGGGAGGGGGAGCCCCAGCCTTACAGTCCGCTTCGGCCACGTGCCACAGGTTTCTAGGTTGTGGACCCCCAAAATGGTGGCTGCCCACCCTCAGAGAGCCAGCACCGGAGGCGACTATTCCGGGGGGCAGGGGGTGCTGGACCTGGCAGGCTGTCTCAACGAGCCCCCGCCGTCCCCTCTGCTTCCCTGACGCACTGACTCCTGCGCGTTTAATAGAGACTCCCACAAACTCTATCCCTCCCTGCACCGGCTGAATCTTTGGCGGTTTCCAGGGGCAGAGCCTCTCCCTTGGCCTTCACCTGCCTTGGCCTGGACCTGGCAGTGCTAGAGGCGAGAAGCCTGTCTCCAAACTCCCTGCCTCCGATCCAGGAAGTGTCAGCTCAGACCTGACACTCCCCACTCAGTGCAGACCTAGCACAGAGCACTGGGGAGTTCAAAATGTTTCCCGCTTTTGTCTCGTCTCCACACTGCCCGTCAGCCTGTGCCTAACTTCTCACTGACTTCAGACACTTCCCTGCATGAGTGGATGTGGAGGGCGATGGAGGAAGAGTCATCTTCCTGTAGGTCAGACCGACCACACTGCCCCAGCCGGCGAGCGGGCACGACCATCCCGCGCTCTGTTCCCTATTGTGTATCTCACACTCTCCCAGCTTAGTGGTCAATTCTCCAATTCACCGTTTTCTTCCCGGCGCTGCTTGTCCCGCGCTGCTTCTCTGCAGATTCGCGGTGCTGTTCCCGTGGGAGAGCGATCCACTTGTGTGTAGCCCTCTGAGTTCGCCTCCCACTCTTGGAGCAGAGAGCTAGGAGGTCATCACTGATCTGCCATTTTTTGTCAATCTCTCTTTTGTTGCTTTCAATAGTGCCAACAATAAAATTCGGAGAAAGCAGATAGAGAAAATATTTTCTGTGAAGCCTGTACCATGAAAAAGGGTCAGTAGGAATTGTTGATTTCACTGGGGGTCTGAAGGAGGCGATCCAGATAGTTGGCCCAACCTAGGGAGCCATGCGGCCTGGAGAAAGAACTTTATCAGCAAAGTGAATGAAGAGTTTGGAATCACAAAAGAGTAGAATATTGAGGGCCAGGAGTCTTTATTATGAGATACTCCACATTTTGAGTTAACATATCTATATTTTTCTCTCTCCTTTGAAATCTCAGTGTGTAGAAGACAAAAGGAAGGCCAACCCTTGTGCAAAGTTGAGTGGAAAGTTTGATTAGAAAATGTATTAGAAATTTTACTTCATTAGAATATGGACTGTATAATTATTAACTTTGTTGGTGTTCTGCTTACAGATTTGCATGGGTTTGAGTGACCCCAGTCCTATTTTTCCACATGCACAGGTGAGACATCTTTAAAACATTTGTATAATGTATAACAAATCTATAAGCTGTAAAACTAGTCATAATGAACAGTTAATAATTACATGGAAATTTATTCTCTTCTAACCATGAAAGCTGCTAAAAGTTTACAAGCCTGAATTAGGACAAATTTTCTGCCAGTAATGAATGATTCCCTGTTACCTGTGAATAAGAATGAATTTCCTGGATTATTCAAGCAAAAAGAGAGTGTCCCATTATAATCCAACTGGAAATATTGACTATGTTAGGTTTCATCTTTTTCATCTTTATCTAGAAATATGTATATTTATAATTTCTTTATGATTTTAGAAAGAACCTATTGTGTATAATGCAGTGTATCAGATCACTGAAACAAGCAGGCATAATATAGATTTGGGGAGAAAATCATGTATCTGTCTATCTATCTTTATGTCTGTCTAAACTGACATGTGACTTGCAAAGACTAAAAAAGACATGCTTCACTAACAATTTATAGGGTTGATCCATAATTTATTACCTTGTCCTGTGATTGACATTTATCTAAAAAGGTTTGGTCCTTCTGCAATGCATGACTCATAAATCATCTTATACATAGCCAGCTGTGTGGTTGAAAACTTGCTTGCATTAATAAATGGAAAATAGCGACAGATGTACTTTTATTATGCTAGGTATTAGTGTCAGAATTAGGGAGTATGTATTGATTAGCTGAATTAATTGAATTCCGTTTTTAGTCCTGTTGAGAATTAAATAAAAAATGTCCATAAACTTTTGAATAAAGGAGCTTGCCATAGCAATATAATTCACAATATTTTTAAAGCTCATAAAAGGTAGAATAAAAATAACAACAAAAGCTCTGAAAATGTCTTTTTCAGAATAAAGAAAGCCATGTACTCCTATTTTATTGTATAAGTAAGGAACTCTTAGCCGTTTACTTTCTCAGGGCAGAATCCTTAATAGAATGAGTTAATTTATATATTTATGCATCTATTTATATATTGACACACACACAGAGACTGACATATATTTGTGAAAATACATTTGTGTATATATGCCCACTCCAAGTTCCCAAGCTTGAGTGTCACAATCCATAAGCTTCACCCAGCCACCACCACTCTTCATGCCACAAAATATGAGCAGTTATGGGGGAAATGGAAGAAAAATTTCCTACATGAGTCTAATCATGTTCTCCAAATTCTGGGAAGATAATAGACACTGCAAAATTAGAAACTAATACTCTATTTGCAGTGGCAGGAGAAAACTCATGAAGATTAAGCCTGTGATTTGTAGTTGTATCAGCCACTTTCTAGTATAAAACAAATCATATGATATAAATTCAACCACTATGTTTTTGACATTAGGCCAAATACTGCAGACAGAGAGGCAATTAAGATACAGGCTTTACCCTCAAGAAACATAGATTCCCTACAGCGGTTTAAAAACAGTGCAGCGTCCCGGAATAATGGTACAGCTCTCTACTTTCTTCTGGAAACAAAGGCTGGCATTTTCCTAGAGAAAAAAACTCCTCTCACTATTTTCATATAACTTATTTTAGTGGGATCGACTCCTCCCTTCACATTTCTAGATATAGCTTTTATTTCCTTAATGCATAATAAATGTATTGCATACACTCTTGATGGATGATTAAAAGGTAAATATGTGTAGACTAAGTAGATCTAATTTCAGTGAAGCTGAAAATCTTTGATTATAGTTGATCCCATTCTAGGCTGGATGGAATAGACTGTGAAATTTAAATTGTCATGGCTATGAAAATAGGGATTATATTTGTTGAGAAGTCAGAAAGGAGTCAATTCCAAGGACAAGAGCTGAAAATGACTTTGGTATTATAGAGTGGGTTCTACTTTGTCTCTTGTAAACCTATGGAACTTCCCCTACAACAAATGAATTCATATTTTGAGTCAATAGATGGGTTTCTAGCAGGCAAGTTAAAAAAATACTGAATGATAAAATAATAAATAAAAGTTTATCAGCTGGGAGATTGTAGAAGTTAAACATACATAAAATAGTTATTTGTGTCGCCACACAAATAGTAAAAAGTAGGGACTAGTATCACTGGGCAAATAGAAATATATATGTTGGTATATAATAAACTGGGAAGTTGGATGGGGAGAAAGCAATCTCTAAAAGGCAATGTCTGGTGATGATTTTTTAGACTTTTTATTTAAGAACACAAAAATATAACTAGGTAGCTAGTGAGAGCTATAAATAAAAAGATAGTCTTCCTTCCAATGGTGTTATAACAGTACAAAGAATAATGGAAGATAAAAAAAAATAAACAAGAAATATCTCAGGCCCAAGAAGATCTACTAAAGAGTGAAACCCAAGTATACTATTGCAAAATACTGTATTATCAGTATTACAAGGGAAGTGCAAAAATATTGTAGAATTTCAAATTCAGGAACAGGACTGTGGAAAACATTATAGAGTTAAGTAACGTATTTAAAAACTCCAATGTGAATGTGGAGACATTTACTGATTAACAGAAGTCCATGGTACACACAGGGGTGGGGTGGAAAACTTAAAAAAACATCATTGCAGCTGTATCCTGAGGTTACTGAATGTGTTACTGAGGTGTTTATATATAGGCAACATAAGTTTTTGAGCAAAGGAGGGGTATGATGAGCACTATTCCTTAACAAAGTATTAAATATGAGGCTATTGAGGTGTTTGCAGGGACATATGAGGAGATGTGCTCATATAGCTATTTGGACCAAGTCAGGAGACAGAAAAAGGGCCTGAAAAATTGAAAATACCAAAAACGTAGGAGGAAATAGAGGACAGAGTGATGCTTAAGCAGAAGATGTTGCCTAACAGGTTTTATTTTTTTAATTTAAAAAAATAGAAACATTAATGAGTTCAAATAAGTAGCTATTAATATATTTGTCAATATTACAGTTTAAGAAGAACTCAATAAAAGCCAAAATACCATCTCCTGCAACTCTATAGGAAAGAGCAGAAAAACTCTAGTGAGGATATAGCACATATTACCATGGAATGAAATAATAGAGGGTAATTTATTCAGTTACAGACTCTCCTCTACTAGGATATTGGAAAAATAAAACTGAAAAATTTTGATGATTCTGAAATGTACCAAATCAAGGTTATATTTGATGCAAAATATCACATGGACATTGCATGATACATCAAACAAGTAGCCTGCAGTCTGATTATTCAAATGAAATGCTTGTTACTTTATCAGATCTTTGCAAAAGTTAATTGTGCCTCAATTTGAAAACATATGTGTGTGTGTGTGTGTGTGTGTGTGTGTGCATGTGTCTATGTTCTTTGTACAAATGAGGCCCTAGGAGTACTTATTATAAATGAATGAATTCTTTAAAATTAATTTTGAGAAGTTAAATAGATTATTAGTTATTATGCACTTGACCCATGTTTAAACTCATCACCATCCAAGGAACAATTTTCATCTGACATTTTTAGTTAGAAAAATATTATTCTCATAAAAACAGAAAAATTTATCATGCCAAAATATGTTTCTGAGTACTTCATTTAGCTTATATTACTATCATGAAAAAATGTTTTTGTAAAGTAGAACTCTCCCTCCCCCAAAATTGTTATTTTTTATTCTCTGACCAATGAAGACTGTTAATTAGTTGAAAATATTTAACCTTTATTTGCCGTATGCTTTTAGAAACCATTGAACCAATTATTAGACTATAATTTTAAATGTTCATAGTGTCTTGCTATCTTTACAAGTTTATAGTGTGAATAATTAATATTATTTAAACCAAGAAATTATTAATATTGTCTCACTTAAAAAAATTCTCTTACTGAATTTTCCAAATAAATTTCCTATTAATAATCTCTGAATGACATTAATAGAACTGACCTTCAGAGAATAGTACTTAGAGAATTTATTGATTTAGAAAAACTTTATTGCAGTTCTACCGATATTTAGAGAATATTGATACAATTACAATAACAGTAGTCAAATAATTCTGAAGATGAAATTGAACAAACACAAAAAGATAAATAAACATATTATTAAAAACAATACAGTAAAAGGGAGAGGGGAGATTGGGGAGTTATTAATTCTCAGCTCTGAGGTGACAAAAACATTTTGGAAATGGAGGTGATGAATATGGAACATTGTGAATATAATTAATGACACTAAATTGTACACTTAGAAATGGTTAAAATAGCAAATGTTATGTCTTACCTATTTTGCCACAATTAAAAAAATGCATTACAGGCCGGGTGTCATAGCTCACACCTATAATCCCAGCACTTTGGGAGGCTGAGGTGGAAGGATCACTTGAGGCTAGGAGTTCGAGAGCAGGCTGGGCAACAAGCAAGATTCCGAATCTACAAAAAAAATAAAACAAACAAAAAATAGCCAGGCATGTGCCTGTAGTCCCAGATGCTCGGGAGGCTGAGGCAGGAGAATCACTTGAGCCCAAGAGTTCAAGTTTACAGTGAGTTATAATTGTGCCACTGCACTTCAGCATGGGCAACAGAGTCAGACTTTGTCTCTTAAAAAAGAATTGCTTTACAAAAATAATGCAGTAGAGACAAAGGGTTGGGGATTGTGAAATGTCTTTATAATTTCAAAATCTACTATTAAACAACAAGAGTACAATCTAGTCTTTAGATATAAATGATCTAAAATTCACTTTGCAGTGAATTTCAAATGGAGTGAACATAGACCACATTTCTTGATGAGAAGGAAGCCGGTCACACTGTTAGAATAATATGGATAATGGTAAATATTGTTGGGCCATTTTTTGAAAATACAATTTGCCACAAAAAAATATAAGTTCACGCTATTGTTGAGAAATTTATAAGTCTAGTTGGAACATTAAAACCAAATAGTTTTCCCAAGTAGACAAAACAATGAGTTGGTATCACTAATCTTTATCTATTGATATTTTTGGATGGCACATAATAGCAGTGGCCTAACATATGGTTTGAATGTTTATTCCCTTCCAAACTCATGTTGAAATTTAATTGCCATTGTAACAGTGTTAAGAGATGGGACCTTTAAGAGATGATTAGGCCATGAAGGCTCTGCTCTCATGAATGGATTAATGCTGCTATGGTGGAAGTGGTTTCCTCATAAAAGGATGAGTTCATCCCCCTTTTGTCTTTCTCTTGTCCTTTCTTTGCCCTTCTACCATGTGATGTCTTCGATCTTGGGATGTCCCAGAAAGAGAGCCCTTGCCAAAATATGGAAACTTGAACTCCTCAACCTCCAGAACTTTGAGGAAATACATTTCTATTTTTCTTAAATTACCCAGCCTGTGGCATTCTTTTATAGCACTACGAGGATTAAGACAACATATAAAGTGAATAAGCAACCACACATCCATATTGAAACAGATGTGTGGTTTTTCCATGATATAAAACCAGTGACCTGCTGAGTGCATAAAATAATACATGTATACAGACAATAGGATGCATTATTTTTCTCTTTGTTTCTAAAATTCTATGCTACAGAAAATTTATTTTATTTTATTAATAATTAGCATGTCGTGATGCAGATTTTCAAAGAACATTGGGAATGCTATACTGGTGGAGAACAAAGCATGCACCAGTAAAATGAAATAGAGCTTTATTGAGAGAACAATTGTCAGTAAAAATTTAGCTTCCTGATCTTGAGTCAGTATTGAATTAAACGGTAAATATAAAGATGCCTAAGTCATCTTGTTAACAAGATCAATAATTCACCAATTTTGAAGACGAGAGATGAAAAATACCAAAAGCTAGAGAAATAATTACTACTTTCTGAACTACACTGATAATGCCAATATATTTTTGTGATTATATGTAGCTTGCACAAGCATTGTATATCAGGGATATGGTCAGGATTTGAGTACCCTGAACCTATCATTTTGTGGCCAAAATATGATGTTTTTGTGGTTGAGGATGAGATAATTCCTTAAGTCATAATCATGGTATAAATAGCTCATGTACTGAGAATTTGAACGTGTCTCCCAACATGTGTTAATCCATGAAGAAGAGAAACTGATGATGTGTGGTGTTTAACAAACACTTCAAAATGCTTCAACAGGTATAAAGAAATGCATTTCAGAGCTCCATTTAAGAAAAGAATGCAATAATAAACCATTTGCTACTGTCTCTCAAGATGAAAAATGCAATATTTCCATTCATGAAAGTGACAAGTTTGTTAATTTAGCTTCTAAATATAGTGTTGAAATTAGTCTTTAGTAATAAATTTCTTCATAATTTCTGGATCTGTATTTATTTGCCAACATGTGAAGAGTGCCAACATGCTCACAGTCTATAATCATAAGTTAGGATATTCTAATTTAATAGAAATAATTATTAAGAAAAGAAACGTAATGGTTGTGGAGTCTTATCCATGGCTCATGTTTTAAAATATCATAAATCATATTTGTTTGGCTACTGAAGGATTGTAAGCAGCACCATTCTCTTACTAATACAACCTGGTAGTTCTCATGATTTTGCAGCTGATTTCAATCTTTAAAAAATTTTATAAAATCATTAGCCTATGGGGACATGAATTCCAATTAAGTTCTTTATGGATGCCAACGGCTAGATAAATAATGTATTATTTTTGAAGTACATTACCCGAAAATAACATCGTTCGTATTTTAGCTTTGCAAAAGGATGACTTTATATTTTGGTATGCAACACTTTTGAAATAAATTTTCTTGAAGTGAATATAATAGAATTGACTAGAAATCTAATAAGGCAATAAAAGGGTGAGACATTTTTCAAAAAGAGCAAATAAAAAAGTATACTTCAGTGAAATAAAATATGAATTGCCATAGGTGAAGGATTAGAGTCTGTCATAATGCTTGCAAAAGGAAAGAAAGCCTTCAATTGGGTTTGGGAAAAGTTACTAGATGTATTTGTGTGTCAAACTGAAGCAGAAATAGAAAGACAAGAAATGGAATTATTTGTTGGAAACCCATAAGCTCATATAGGTTTGCCTGAATAATGTTTCCTAAAGGGTTATATCTTATAGAGGAAATGTCAAAGCTGAAAAGCAAACAGTTTTTGGTTTTTAAAATCACACCCAGGCATTAAAATCCCACAGTAAAAGCCCTCATTGCCCGAGAGTGAGGATCAGGTCAATAGATGGTTGGCAGATAAAGACTTTGGCATGCACAAACCTATGCGTGACCAACACATTAAGAAAGAATATCCCTTTTGTTGGTTCAATTAAGAATCTAGACTTTGGTTGTTCGCCTAACAATGACAGACCATCAGAAGACACTGATCATTTTCTCTATTCTCAGAAGGGATTTTGAATAAAAAATCCAAAAGCTTTATCCAACTCTGAATTGGTCATAAGGGTAAGTATTTCCAATGGAGTTCTTTAATAAAGCAATTTAGGGATAATTTAGGAATACATCAGATTTTTTAAAATCATTAGAATGAATACATATTTTATAAATATATTGATTAAATTGCAGAAAAATAGAATCTAGCAGTATAAATTACTTAGAACTGCAACATGAGAAACTAAAAGCTTCATAATTTCTTAAATTTAAATTCAAATTCTGAAATAGTTCATCATTTAACAAAGCCAAACACAAAGATGGATGAGGAAAATTTGTAATAATATCCACTCATCCTATATTGTTTCATTTTATCTGCACTACTAATCAAATAAATTTTTTAAAAAATATGTAACTTAAACAAACTATAATAAAACTGAGGCTGAAAAAAGGAATTTTCCTAAAGAATTTTCAGTTAGTAGAGCTGGTGTGTGAATCCAGGCAGTTTGACTCCAAAGTCCAGGTTCATCATATATAAACTTAATTCATTTGTTTTGTTGAGAAATATTTAACAGTCTAGTCCATACTTTATATTTTACTATTATGTATTTAAGAAATGCATAACTGTACCAGAAATAACCACCTTTCCTCCTCCTGCATCTTTGGATTTGGACTATTAAAAAGGTTACACCAGAAGCCTGAAGATTAATCTACAATATACAAATTTGAGGGCTTAAAATTTATAGAATTGTAGGAAACTCAATTTTAAAAAGGACAGAAAAAAAGGTTAGGAATAATTCACACATACACCAATATAGATATGGCTAGAGTACATGTAAATAGATACTCTGATAAAAGTTAAAACAATGAGATTTGACTTTTATTTCTCATGTGTGTCAGCATGTTGAATAGAAATGCTTCATGGCATGCGGTAGAGCATGTTTTCATAGGAACACGGATGGCAGGTCGTAATCCCCACTGATTTTCCTCTTAAACATTTCATCTGGAAGAAATGTTTTTGGAATATATACATTATTTCATAGTTTGCAACATCAGTCATTTCATGAGTCTCCCTTTAAAGTCATGAGTAACTAACGCCGGAGAGCCTTCACTTGAGAGCCAAAGCACTTCATCACAATACACTAATAAGAGTTGAAACTGCCTGATATAAAGGTGAGCAAAATTTTTATTTCTTCTATTTGTGAATTCAGTGGCTTTCCCATCATTATTTCAACTGTAACTGTGAACTAAATATCTGAAAGAAGATTATCTTTAATATAGCTGACCCGAGAAAATAATAAGCAAAAGAAATGAGGTACTTCTTGAACTTTCTCAAAAGGAATATTTCAGAAACTGTTCACTATTTGCTTTCAAAGCTTAACTTGGATTTTAACTTCTCAAAGGAAAACCATAAACTGAGAGGAGATTAAATCCATGCTTCTTAGAAAAATGTCACCAAATGACAGCTATAACTTTTTGAAAAACTTTTAGATGCTTCAAATTGAATGGCTGTTTATTCTTCCCCTTGAAGGAGTACAAAATTTGGCAATAAATTTCATTGTTTCACTTGGAATTTTAGAAACCTTTTTTCAAATAACATTATTATAATTCCTAAAATAATATATATATATGGATTTAGCCTGTAACCCCAAAATATTTATCCTTCATTAGAATAAAATTTTATTCATTCTCTTACATATGCTTCAAGGTTCCAAGATATTATTTTCTTAAAAAACATCAATTGTGAAAAGATCAAGTTAAACCCACTTAAACTTTTAAATAAAAATGTAACTCAGAAAACTGATAATTTTGATGCTGCATGAATAACAAACACCTCAGTATCTGATTTTTTATTTGATTTATTCTCATCATAACATCTGTCTACTAATATGGATACCTAATATTGGGCCCCCCCATTAAAAATATACATTTTGGATATGTTTCAAATGTGCTAATGACCCAGAATATTCTGTTCACTTTGGGGCACATTGGGCCATGTGTTTCACTTTATTGATGCAGATTCTTCTCTACTATATTCTAAGTTTTTGAAGCAGCCAATTCCCGTTTCTTCAGAATTTTCTTTCTAGCTCTTTGGCTCTCTTTTTTTGGGGTCCTCTGCTAGATTTTCACTACCTGACCATTTCATAAATATTTGTGCTCTTGCTAAGTTTGATCCTGGGTCTTTTTTCCTTCTAATTATTGATGGTCCTCTTCTATCATATCATTCTTTCCAGTGGATTCATTTCTTGCTTTGCGCTCACAATTCCCTAATTTACATCTCCAGTGCACAATGCTTTCCTGAGCCCCAGACCCTGGGTCCTTACGCCCTACTGCCAACTAAGCACATCCACTCTGGGATTCCACAAGCAAATATCTAAAACGTATAACGTTGTTTTCCTGTTTCCTCAACCCCTCTGTTTCTTAGTAATGTGAATTTTTTCACATACAGTCAAAACTACTAGTTTTGATATCGATTTTGACTGCTTTCTTTTCATCAGGCGCAATATCTAAATAAAGTTTACCAGGTATTGTTAATTATAAACCCAGGGCCTTATATTGGTAAATACTACCACTGCTATAGTCCATATTCTGTGCCTGTACCCTTTTATTATAGCAGAATTCAGTGGCAGAAAACATGAAGCCACTCTAAAAATTTTTGTTTTAAACTCATGCCTGTAAACATCACGTGGACTCTTTAAACTATGCAACATACATACAAGAGCTTTCCAGTCCACAAACTGTACCACCCTCTTATGTGGTTATCTTATACTTTCTCTCCACTCCTCTAACCACGTCAGCTGTCCCACCATTGTCACTACCCTGTGGCTTTGCTTTCTACTTCACTAAGGAAATTGTAGTCATAAGAATTTCTCATATTTCTGATAACTGCAACTATTACGTTACCAGCATAGACAAATACTTTCGCTGTCTTTGACCTTAGATGACATTTCCATGCTTGGATGAAAAAATATCTCTATTTGTGGATGAGAGCCAATCCTTTCTCACCTACCTAACAGCATTGCTTTAATTCTCCCCTCTCTTGTCTACAATACCAAATTTTCACTCCCTACCCCGTCATCCTCATAAGCATGTGAGCGTGCGAGTTTCTTTTGATAACCTTCTGTCAGTTACTGACCTATTTTTTTTTTTTTTTTTTTGGTCCACTAGGTGGCAAAACTTTTTGGGTGAGTTGTTTATATACTCTACCTTCAATTCCTCTCCTCCCGTGCTCTCTTAAACTCAATTTACTTCACTTTACTTCACACTCTACAAAAACCACTCTTGTCAAGGTCAACAATAACCTCTCCTTTGGAAAATCCAATAGTCAATTTTCAGTTCACATATTGTTTGAGCTAAAAGCAGCACTTGACATAGTTGAACACTCCCTCCTCCTCGACACATTTCTCCAGGTGGCTTTACCCTGTGTAACTGTTCAATCTGTTGCAGGCTCATTTATGGATTTTCCTCTTCTCCCAGCTCTGTAATGTTTTCATGATTTTTTGATAAATATCTGTACACTTTTTAAAATCTAATCTGTCAATACAATAAGACATTTCCAGGAGTATTCTGTGGTCATTTAACTGTATAATTGACATGTCAAAAGTGACATAGTCATTTATTAAATGAAAACTTGTCAGATGTATGTACTCTCTGGACTACTTTGACAGAGTAGGTTTTTGAATGTAACAAGATAAGTCAACCTGAGTGGTAATATATTTTGGGAAATCAGCTCACTGCAAATTGTGACTGTAAACATTGTACTGTAAATGTTTTGTAGTTTTCCCCCGATAAAATTTCCAAAAAAAAAAGAAGAAAAACTTGTCTAGGTTAATGAGGAATTAAAAAACTAAATGTTATCTTAGGAAACGAGTTTCTGTGGCTTTCTGTCACTGCCCTAAATAATAAGCTGAACATGTAACATTGTAATCATGGAATGTATCAAAGTTACAGGTCAAACCCTTTCAAACAAATACATTAAATGGTGGAAATAGAGAAATGCTTCCAGTATAAACCAGATTGAATTGATAAATTAGTGCTTGAATACCTTGCATTTTGAGTAAGTAATGTATAAATAAAATTTAGCTTTACTTGATTTCTCTCATTCAGCTCTTATTCTCTTCAGAGTCTTTTATTAATCCAAATATGAAGTCCAATTCTCTATTGTAATTGAATTTTCTTTTATACACAAACTGTTAGATAGCATTACTGTATAACTCGGGGAAAGGGAGCTATTTTTAAATGTATGAAGTGAGAAAATAGGTAAGCCAATGTGGAAAAATTTCCTGGAGAAAATTGCTATACATTAGTGTGGTTTAATGTGTCAGGACAAAGTGCTCTCTTTAACTTATTTTCCTCTCTCAAGTAATGTAAAGTACAAAAATATTTGACAAATATTTTTATTTAATAAAACCAAAGTTTTATTAAATAAAAATATTTATAGATATTTATATTTATATAAATATTTATAAATATTTAAAAATATTTAAAAATAATTTTAAAATATTTATAAATTTTTTTAAAATAAAAAAATAGTTTAAATATTTATAAATATAAATATTTAATAAAATGAAAGTTATGATGGATTCCTTAAGCTTTTGATGAAAGAAATTATCCCAGGTTGTCTGTATTTTTCCTACGTAGGCTAAACCGTCTCTTGATAAATTTATGGGAGAGAAGAGGTTCATCATTAAGAATTCTTAAATATAATTTGTATTACTCTATAAAGGAACACTATTAAGAAAAGCTTATAAAAATACAGGTGGGAAATTATTTTTCTCTCTCTCACTTCCTGAAAATAATGTTTATGACATCCTTGCTATTCTTTTAGGTACAATGTTGGGCTTCGTGTGTAGTAATAAATAAAATTGCCAAGGTCCCTTTGGAATCCACAGTATATTTAGATAAACATATTTTTAACTTTCACCACATACTGGGGCACTATAATTGGCACATCTATAATGCAGCACATTGGTACTGGAGAAGTAACCAAAGGTAACTTGGTGGGAGTTGACAGGAAGATGATTATTTCAGTTCAAATATCACATCCTCAAAATTTCTTCTTCAATCAGCAGCTTATTTTAGACTGCATCCCATTTTGACCTATCCTCAGTAACTAACTGTCAAATGCATTGCCTTATTTTGTCCTCTCCAAAGCCCTACACCAGCAGAAACTGTCATATCTCTCCCTTTAATTTGTTTATTGTCTCTTCCTACTAGAGTTTAAACTCCAAAGGGAGCTTTTCTATTTTTTATAAAAATAAAATTTTCTCAAAACCTTTACCATATTTAATTCTAGAGTTTTTAAAAATAATTCATTTTGGACTCTAATGACCTCTGTTATCTTGACAAGGAATTTCCCCTTGACAAAACACAGGCTCCCTTGAGACCACTTTCCAATTAAGCCTCGTCTTTCAGTCCTGCCCTCGCCCACCTAGCCCAGTTGTGGCAAGAATCCAGCTAAATTGGTTTAGGAAGAATTCCCTTCATCCTCAATGTCTGATTAAATCCCTAATTCCCTACCCTGAATGTCTAATGAATCCAGCCTCTCTTCTGCGAGAATCCTGTTAAGTCAGTTTAACAAGACCCCCCAATTCTCCGTGTCTCCACTTAGTAATTTTCTATCCACCAAACTCCTCATTGTGCCCATTGGCTACAAACCCCAGCTGTCTTTTTGCTATATTCAGAGTTGAGCTGCATCCCTCTCCCTTATTGCAATGCACCCACTGTGGTAGTCTTGAGTAAAGTCTTCCTTAACTGTTTTAACAAGTGTCAGAATAATTTTTCTTTAACAATCTTTTCCATCAGTTTATACTCAACATCTGTAATAGTGCCTGGCATATGGAGAAACACATGGTGTATTTCCTGAAGGAATGAATGAGTCCTATGATTGACAGTGCTATGCAGTATACAAGAGAGCTTAACTTTGTACATATATGTGCATATATAATATATTAAGGAGATGTTCACAAGTAAAATGATATAAAAAAGGCATCGCAACTTTAGGATCTGGAGCCCGACTGCCTGAGTTTGACTCATTATGGTGCCACTGCTTAATGGTGCAACTTTAGGCAAGTTATCAATTCCTTGGAGTCTTAGTTTCCTCAACCATAAAATGTAACTAATAATAGTACTTGGATCATGGGTTATTTAGGCAATAATAAATGGGTTAATACATTGGAATCCTTGAAAAATAACTTAGATAAATATATAGTCAATATGTAGTATCTACTAATATTAATATGTGCAGTGGCATTAATATACTACTGATGCAGTTCATATTGTATGATTTAAAGGGGATATTCTATCATTTCCATTTTAAGATATGTATATAACATATAAAATACAATCTATTCATTTACAATTAAATGCGGGTACATTACTAGCTTCCATCTGAGCTCTTTTCTCTTGCTCTTTTATTCCTTCTTTCTTACATTGTAACCCAAACTTCAAGACATCACTATTCTGTCACTGTTAAACCTTAGATCTAGAGGAAGACCATCCACCTCTATCACGCTGTCCTCACCAATCACAACTTTCTTGTATAGCAATTCTTTGGTAATGGAGCTAAATGTGTTTTAATATATTAGGAAATATCTCTGATGTATTGAATGTCTTAGTAAATAACACAAATAAAATAACTGTACCAACCCAGCTTAGTTCCAACACTTCAGAATCTCCCTGCATACCATACATTCATCGATGAATAGCATTACTAGGTGCCGGGAATCGCTCCATGTCATGGGGACACAGCGGTAAACAAGAGTCTCTGCTCAAACGTCACACATCTTTGCTGACCATAGTACCTGAAGTATTCATTAACTTTTCATTTTGCCTTATTTCTATTTACACACGTTAGAAAGTAAAACAGGCTGGGTGCGGTGGCTCATGCCTGTAATCCTAGCACTCTGGGAAGCCCAGGCAGGAAGATCACTTGATATCAGGAGTTCGAGACCAGCCTGAGTGAGAGCAAGACCTTCTATCTACTAAAAATAGAAAAATTAGGCAGGCATGGTGTTGTGCACCTGTAGTCTCAGCTACTCAGAAGACTGAGGGAGGAGGATCGCTTGAACTCAGGAGTTTGAGGTAGGCTGATGCCACGGCACTCTAGCCTGAGGAACAGAGCAAGACTGTCAAAAAAAAAAAAAAAACCCAGAAAGCATAACATATATTTAAATATCTATGTTGGCCGGGCGCAGTGGCTCACGCCTGTAATCCTAGCACTCTGGGAGGCCGAGGCGGGCAGATGGCTCAAGGTCAGGAGTTCGAAACCAGCCTGAGCAAGAGTGAGACCCCGTCTCCACTATAAATAGAAAGAAATTAATTGGCCAACTAAAAAATAAATACAAAAAATTAGCCGGGCATGGTGGCGCATGCCTGTAGTCCCAGCTACTTGGGAGGCTGAGGCAGAAGGATCGCTGGAGCCCAGGAGTTTGAGGTTGCTGTGAGTTAGGCTGACGCCACGGCACTCACTCTAGGCCCGGCAACAGAGTGAGACTCTGTCTCAAAATAAATAAATAAATAAATAAATAAATAAATAAATAAATAAATAAATAAATATCTATGTTGACTCCCACACTAAACTCTACAAAGGCAGAGATTTGGGCTCTTTTATTCAGTTCTATATCCCCAAAGCATAAATTGAAGGATAGAATGAAGCCATTTAGAAATGCTATTAAAATTATAACCAGATATTGTCAATTGGGGTAGAAAATCACTTCATTAGTGAACTAGTTATATAATAGTACAGAAATAAGGAAATCTTTTAGAAATGAAAACAGCTGTAGATTTAATTAAAATGTTAAATCATTATAGAAATAAAGTCATAATCATAAAATGTAATCAAAGAGACTGAATTAGAATATACTCTAATGCATTTTTATTTCAAATTATATAGTACATATTTGATATTTAAGGGAAAATAGATATCACTTCATTTATAAATTCTATAATGGGACAGAATTAACTTTTTTAAAAAAATCACTTCTGTCTATATGAAATCTATGGTCTTTAAATCCGTATTTTAATCGATACACCTTTTTTTTGTGTGTGTAGCATTCATGGTGTACTTATGTGTTTATGCCCAGTATACTAAATGTTTTTCATATCAACTGCCCTTTCTATCACTAGTTTATAAGATAGTTTTAGGGCTTTGTTACATTTTGACCATGTATGCATTTTATTTTTACCGGTACTATCCTTATTAGATCTTAGAAGATTCAAAACATTTTTTATTGTTGTTGGGAATGGAGTTTTGTGCAAAATACGCATTTAAGATTCAGGTCCTGAGGGTCTGATGTTGCTATCTTTATATCCCTGGGATGAGGATGGAGAAAATAGTGCAGTGGAAAGAGTGTTTATTTGGGAAAATAAAAATTTCCATTTAGTTGTGTGTTTCTGCACAAATCTTTTTCAGTTACAGTTTGTACATTGATAAAATACTAATGATATCTTAGTCTATTTTCTACTACTATAACAAAATAACTGAGACTGGGTAATCTATGGAGAACATAAATTGATTTTCTCTCAGTTCCAAAGGCTGAAAGTCTAAGATCTAGGAACCAGTAGGTTCAGTTTTCTTGGGAGGGTTACTCTACAGCCATGGTGCCTTGTTGCTGTGTTTCATAGAGAGAAGGAACACGGTGTCCTCACCTGACTCCATGCAGCTTTGGGGACAAGAAAGCCATATGCTGCATGAAGCCTCTTTTATGAGGGACCAAATATCATTCATGAGGGGAGGAGCTTTCATGGCCAAATCACCTCTAAAAGGCCCCACCTTTTTAAATCACCACATTAGCCATTAAGTTTCAACACTTAAATTTTGGAGGGGACACAGTCAAACCATACTATGGTCACTATGGACCCTTAAATTTTATTTTTTCTTAGTATAAGAAATTAGATTAATTATGAAATTACATGTACTTGCTTCCTGTGTGTTCTAGTACTGAAGGAAATAATTATTTTTTCATAATTTTTTTACCATTAATAGATTTAACCCATGTGGGACAATGTCCTATATTTGAGACAAGATGAATACACAATTAGTCATTTCATAGAGAAAAATTAGGGGCAGATTTGAAAATGTACTTTAAAACTTTAAGATTAAAAATGGAAATTCTATATTTAAAATAATAGAATTCATTATAATAATAAAATTACTACAAGAAGTTTGAAAATTATTTATATATCCATTAAAATTTGTAAAACATTTTGACAACTTACAATTGCTGTAAATATTTAGATGACTGTTTATCCTAAAATGCTTTACCTGTGTAGAGTGTCCAATAATTGAAGTGCCACTTTCTTTCTTAAAGCAATTCTATGTCTACATCTAAGATTTCTGAAGTTCAAATACTTTCTGAGGACAGCATTTTTGCTGCTATTCTGGATGATAATGACTAATCCCATTCATCAATTATGTAGATCAGAAACTTCATTTTGATGCTGAAATAACAAAAGTGTATCATATTCACAATATACTTCACAGTATTCATTTTCTATATTTTTATATATGTGTACCTTTTATAACTTTATGTCTTTTCTCCATGGATTTTTGTAGATAAGTGTTTTTGAGGTTTTTATTAATAAATATTTCAGATCATTTTAATAATTTTCCTTATGTTAAAATACATGGCATTTTAAATGCTTAATGTATTCTTTTTCAAGCAGCTCATTTGTGTTTGTTAAAGTAATTCAGTGTCTAGGCTAATTGTACCACTTACAGAAGGGAGATCTTGAAATTGTAAAGTGTCAGTCTCACATCTTTCAGAAATGTCATGTTAAGTAACATCTCTAAACACATTGTGAGACAGCAGCTCTTAAAATGTTCTGCACAAAATTAAGAAACGTAGAATTCAGATTAAGATTATATGCAATGGGGAAAATATATTCCAATTAACCCTCTAAATTATTTATTCCTATTCTTCTCATTTTCTTTTTCTAATTTGTGCTTAGCCAGGGATCCTACACCTTTTTAGATAATGCCTTAAATAATTCTTATGGAGAAAATGCAATGTAGGCTGAATTGCTGTTTGAAATACATTATCCTTCTTATTGAATTGTACTTCCATTCACAGTACCATATTCCAAGACTAGCTGGTTGTTATACTTCCTCAATTCTGCATGCTAATAATGAGTGTATTTAAATCAGTTGATCTCTTTCATACTTGTAAATAATCAAACCTGGAAGGAGAAGCCCAACAAAAGGCATTAGAAATATAAAACTAATGATTTTAATTAAAACAATTTGCAATCTTTGTCAAGTTACTTATACATAATCTTATCATTATGATTATTATAACTAAATTTTACAAATAAAATTCTCTATTTTTTAAAGTGTAGGTGCTAATTCAAAAACCACTTCCCAAGATTAGATTATATACCTACATGCTTTAAACATATAATGAAAATGTTTAAATAATGAGAAAATAAAGCAAACATTATGGCCATTGCATGTTTAAGGCAATATAGAAATTAGTGAAGCAGAAATAATAGAAGTGTATTTCATATGACAGTCCGTGAAAACACAAAGGAAACTATCTCCCCTCTGATTATGATATAAATAATGAAGGCTGAGGTAGGTTATATAGGAAGAAAAAAAATCCTTCAAACCTCAATTTTTATATGTAAAAACCAATTTGTAATTTGGACTGATAGTTATTTAGTCCTATGCATAACAGCAGTTATGACCTGCCAAAGTATTTGTAGTGGACACCGGGTCATCTCTCAGCCATGTTTCAACAAAGCAGTTCTCGGAACACCTGTTCTCACACGGATTGTTTCTTGTTGATCGGCCTCAAGACACCTTGTGACTTGCAAACAAGCCAAGGTGCCTTGACCCACAAACCGGAAAGGGCAAAGGAGGAGACGCACTCGTTAACTCCCTGAGGCAGAGCGGTGAGAACCAGTCCATGCTGAGACGAAAACACTCTGGGAACAGAAAATAGTGGTGGGAAAAGTTGGGGTAGACTGGGACAGATGCCAAAAGAACAGTGTTAAAAATAAAGTGCTGTCAGCAGAGATTGCTGCAGTCTTGTATCGTGTCTGTGTGTCTGTCATTTGTTGTCTGTCTTCTGTGTTCAATTCTCCTTCCCAAGTGGAGCCACAAGAATGCTGACACTAATAAGGACCTTAATATTCAACATAGAGATTTGGGTGAACCAAAACATTATGTATTAATTTGATTCAGCCATGAATCAGCAGTCACCCAAAACCACCACCAAAACAAACTGAATGAAGAGTCCTGCTTATGAGGTGGAGCTGCTCTTTCCCTCCACAGCTTCTGATTCCTTTACTTTGACTTTAGCAGCTTTAAAGGGACTGTTACTTAGGATTGGGTTTGAGGTCTGCCTGACCCCAAAGAGGACTAAAAGCCATATATATCCATCCATATATACTGGGAATCTTTGAGGAATAACTCAAACTTTGATTGCTCTGCTGGAAACTGTCTGTATCCTACTTGGTCCCATAGTAGGCAGGGGGTGCTGACTTGGGTGTATGCTCTCAATGGGGAAGAGAAGAGAATCTGACCTTGTAGGTGGGGCCATTTTGACCAATTTAATTTACTGTTGTTGCTACACTGAAAAAATCCAACAATTAAAACTAATGGCACTCATGTTAGCTAATATAAACATTTAGCATATAGTACAAAGATATTTGCTATATTAATGACCTCAGTTTAATTTACTCATTCAGTGAATGTTTTTTAAGTTCCCACAATAACACATTGCTAAGGTCATAAAGACATGCTCTATGTTTTAATACCTGGTATCTGGTAGGTATTTAATGAGTGATTTGTTGAACTTATTTGAAGAGAAGCAAATTTTATCAAAAGCTTTTTATATAATGGAGCTCACAATATAATGGGTAAGATGGAACTGCCACAAATTAAATACAACTTTATCATCCTGAATATATTTGTTGCAGTTCTGTGGACAGGAAACTCAAAAATCAATACATATTTAATTGCAAAGGCAAATAATTATCAAGGAGATGATAGAGACATGATTTTAGGAGGGCGTTTTTGATTCTTTGGGAAGAGTGAGGGTTGAGAAAGCAAAAGAAATTTAAATGATACCACCTCTACCCTCAAGCATCTAATATTGAATTTTCTACCTGTAATCATCAGCCTGAAATGCATTCTATGATCTAAAAATCATTTGATCTTGGCTGGGTGATGGTATATGCTTAAGTAGTCAAGATAGCAGGGTTCAGAGTATTTCACAGAATTTTCAGAGTACTCACAAGCACTTTCTATAAAGCAGCCTGAAGAAAGTAGGCTCTCTGTGAGAAAACATACACAAATATTAATACTTGCTTGTTCTTAAAATATTTGATTCATAGAAACTAGAAATTTCAGAAAACATATATAAAATGGAGTAGAAAATTAAAGGAATCAATGGGATATAAGACAAACACTGTTTAAATTCAAATCAGGTGTTGCCTAGATGATAAAGAAATCAGGATATTTTTGTCTCCTAATGTACTAAATTGTCTTAGTCAGATATTTTGAATTAGTCAAGACAATAGAAGACAAAACTTGATCTATATGTTATTTTAGTAATTTAATTACAGAAAGTAAATTTTGCCTAAATTCTATAAATATCAGGAAAAACACGAAAGAATTTGCTTTATATGCCTCCTGAAGTATCACATGTAATTATTGCTATAATTCAGGTAAAAGGAGAATTTCTTCTTAAATTATTCACAATATTTCGCAAAGAGTTTTATTTTATAAAGTATCAACCCTTATGATTCTAAAACTTTTCTGGTTCAGCTAGTCTGCCTCTAGGGGCCAAAAAAAAAAAAACCTTCTCCGGAGACTCTCAGCACTGGCATTGGCCAGAATTAGGAAATAATTTGGTCTGCAAATGTTACACATTGAAATCACTCTTTCCTAATGGTTAGTCTCAACCTTGGGAAAAGAGTTAGATCAGCTCTTAATGTACCCAGAGTGGATAGTTCATCCCTAATGTGTTAGAACATCAGTATGTTCCTAAAGTTAAATGTTGACTTTATTCACTGGGAGCAGCTTTAAAATTGGCAATGCTGTGGGAGCAATGTGAACTTTCCAGGTTTCTGCTCACCTAAATTCTACTGGGACATTCTTAGAATATCAATAAATTTTCCAGTTATGCTACATTGGCCAAACACTATAAAAACTAAAGACTTACTTAATTATGTCAATTTTATCATAAGATATATCACATTAAATTCATAAGCAGTAACAATAAGTTTAACTTCCAATGTTTTTTGTTTGAAGCAAGAATTCTCGGCTCCATTAACTTGTCTTAAATATTAAAAGTTAGCTGACCTATGAAAATTAAGATAATTGTTTTCATTAAAATATCAACTATTTAGTTGATGAAAAGATATAAGACCATTTTGAGGATTTAAATAAGTAATTTTATCATCTTCTCAAAAAATTTGAATATATACAATTAGGACCTGATTACTAGTTTTCAATCTCCTATTTAATAGATGGCACCCTTGCCCCAATAACAAATCAGATTGTTTAATGTAAAAAAAATAGTACCTAGGTCTTATTAAGTAAATTATGATGCACTTTTGTTTTACATAATAAATAAACTTATTATCTTAGACATACTGTCACACCATTCTGATTATCCAGTCAGATTATATGAGTCTCCCTTAGAGGTAGTAGTACAATTGTTTTAAGAATATGTTGAATTATCAATCTTCTTCAATAGATTGTAAGCTCCTTGAGGACAAAAACCGTATAATTCATCTTATACAATGTTGGGTCTCCAGTATAAAGCACAGCACTTAGAACCAAGTAGGTGTTCAGTGACTGATGAATTGCGTTAAATGAAGAAATGGGAGCAGCCTGTATAGATGACTCTAGAACAATTTGTACTTCTAGTGCAGCCCTCTTCTAAGCCCAGACCATTAGTGTTGATAGATATCAACCCCCGGCTTCTAAAATTTTGGCTACTTTACACTCTGATGTTAAATCAAAGCTAGAAATTTCCTTCATCTGTATCTGTAGAAACCTATTAATAATAATTCTTGAATTCTGCAACATTTCAGTTTGACCTAATTAGTGTTTAACACTGCTTTTCAAATTAACCTATCACCTGCTCATATTATGCAATTTTTAGGCCATATAGAAAAAAAGCATTTTACTTGAACTCTCTCTGAAGTACAAAGATGTCTTAATTGATTAATGGAGAATATGATATGTCTAAATAAATTTGCTTTGAAGGACATTATAAAAAATCTCTAATCACACTCTCAAATACTACTAAGAATTAAAAACTATTGGTTGTCACTGGATAACTGTAATTCCATTACTTATTTTGGCATTTTATATAATTTACCTTCATTATTTGCAATTCATTCAAGTTTTCATTTCATTTGACTAAATCATATTAATGTCATAGTCTTTTGATAATCAGTATCAACAAAATGCCATTTATAAATATGTTCAGCTTCCTCCATTTTAGTCTACTTATTTTGCTGTATGTATGGTTAGTATTACTATCATAATTTCCAACTAGCATTAACATATAAGAATAAAAAAATATTGAGTCACAAAGCTGTGTGTGTGTGTGTGAGAAAAAGAGAGAGAAAAATATATCAATCTAGAATTTCATTTCTGAAACATTGTATCTTTTGCTGGTCAATTTTGTTTCTCTCACTTTCTAATCACTGCTTTAATTTTGATCAGTTTATTGTTTGTTATAGAAGTTTGTTTTCCAAAGAATGTTTCTAAAAGGTGGCAAGATAATTAGTCTGTGATATAACTGAATAAGATTGCAGATGAATTTTTTTTCATAGGCAGTATCTTGTGAATTTTTATTCTGATGTGTTCATCGTACTTGGTAAAATAATTCATTTCATCTTTTTTCAGAAGCACTTATTTTATTGAATCTAATTAATGCATTTTCTATGGTGCTTTAGATACAGAAGAGAGCTCAAATGAGTAAGCAGACCATCACACATTTTTATCCCTGTCGAAAGTGCTCTTCAGGCATTCCTGAAGTTTGTGTCTCTATGTGCAATCTTAAAACAAATTCAAACATAGGGGAAAGTGAGCAGTCATTTAATCAATCAACAAATAGTTCACAGAGAACCTAATCTGTGCCTAGCAATATTCTAGACTCTAAGAATATGTCAATCAACAAAATAGACAAAAACCTAGCGTTCATGGAGCTTTTTCTATATTCTGTACTGTCCATTAGAATTTTCTGTGATTATGGAAAAGAGGTGTACATATGTAGATACATGTACATCGGTGGCTACAATAGCCACTACCTACCTGTGGCTGAACACTTAATATGTAGCTAGTCTAACAACCAAATTTGTAATTGTATTTAATTTTAAGAAATTCAAATTTAAGTCACCGCATGGTGGCTAGTAGCTTTTGCATGGTACAATATGGTCCTATGGTGTTTCTATGGGTGTTTTCAGGAGTGAGGTGGGTGAGAGGAAGTTGTATGGACATGGCATGAGAGATTAAATGGACCAGGAAAGAAGAGATCAGAAGAGACCTCTTCCTTCAGACTTCTTAGTCCTTTTAAAAACTTAGAAGCTAAAGGGATTCTGAAAGCCATAAGATATATGAGTCTCTGAAATACATAATTAAGCTGCAAAATGGTCTTTTCATTGATACGCCATCATCTTGATGTCACAGTTACTGCCTGAACACCAGTTAATGTCCACATACGAAAGAATAATTACAAAAAGTCATTAATTAGGATCTATTTACTGTTCCATTGTCAAAACTAATTGCCTGGAGTAAGAGTTCTCCCCTTGATTAATGGGCTTCTAAATGGAAAGCCAAATCTATAAAGGTTATTCTCTGTTTCCCAGACAAAGTGCTTAAGTTTCTGGGAACAGTTAACTCCAGGAAACAGCCATACTTTGTGTTCTGGCCACTCAGTCCAGACCTTAGTGTGACATTGGGGACAGTGAATTGAGTTTTGGACACTCAACAGATGATCCACCGTATGCCAGTTTTTCTATAAAGATTCAATTCTTTTGAAAAACAGATCCTTCTGTTGTCTAATTACTGTTTTTATTTTGGAAACTTCAGCCAATGTGTAACATGGAATTATTGTGAAAAACATAATGCCCTCTTTTGTGCAGGTTGCTATGTGCGTTCACTGCAGAATTCAACAATTTTATCCACATTAATTCCATCCTAGATTTTTGTTTGGTTGTTTTAGTTTCCATAGAATCCGGGCTGTGCTGATTTACTGGAGCCTTCGGTGTTGGAGATGCTTCAAAACAGCGACAAGTTAAGCAGTAAACCTGGATGCTTCCCCTGATCTAGTTATAATTAATATTCCTTCCCTGAGCTTCCAAAGCTTATTCTTCATTCCTCTGTTTAGCACTTTAAAGAGGTTCCCTCTTATATTATGGCATTTTCTTATGCTTCTTTCTTTCCTATAACAACTTGAGAATTGAGACAAGTATTACTCAACTTCAAATCTTTCCCAGTCCAGGAATTCAATAAAATTTCACTGAATAAATGAGTAAGTGAATGAATAAATAAATGAACCCAATGATTAAATAAAAGCATATTTGAATCTGTCATATTTTGTATTTTTATAACAGAAATTAGAAGCCTAATAATTTTATATAATTTCATTCTCATCAACATATTATTATGACCCACAGTAAAAATATAAAGAGACCTAATTTCACAATTACAATTTGTCTCCCTTAGCAGAGGCAAGGAATATTATTCAGTATTTTAGCCCTAAGTATTACTGTTCATCAGCAGTTTGTAATAGTAGGAGTGGAGATTTACATAAAACCCTTTGGCTGGGGGGAGACCTTAACTCACATTTGAGAATAATTATAAAAAAATTATCCGTCACTCTAGTTAGTTGTGGAATTAAAAATGGAAAACATTATATATATACAATATATATATAAATTTTTTTCTGATTATTCTTGTTCTGCTGAACCTCTGAGAAAAAGGGAAACCAGAATGAATGTGAAAAGAGTTTTCTTCATTCCCTACATTTTTTTTATCATTTCATGATAAAAGAAAACTCACCAAGCAGTCACCAAGACAGAAATGAATATTTAAGAAATTGGCTAGGAGCAGCTTGAGGACAGTAAGGCCTCTAAGTGAAAGCTGAAGTAAATCCTAAATGTTCAAAAGCTGGAGATTATCAGCCAACTACACTTTCCGCAGCAGGTCCTCTGTATCAAGGAAGTCCACGCGATGCATTCCACAGCTGCTACACCCTTCAACCATCCTAACATGATAAAGGGTGAAACTGCCTTCCTGAAGTATTACTACTGACAAAAGTTCACCAACTACCTTTGTAAAACCCTATGTTAAAAACTATTCTAGACTAAAATAAACTTAATAGACATAACTAAATGCAAGGTATGATCCTTATTATAATGCTGGTCCTTAAAAGCTGTTTATAATAAAAATGTTTGGGGGAACAACTGGTAACTTCTGAATATAGACTAAATATCCGATGATTTTAGGAAAATATTTTTACTATTTAGATAAGTTAATAGCATTGTGGTTATACAGGAAATATATATATTCTTTGTAAATGCATGCTGTAATTTTTAAGGGTAAAATGCCATGATAACTTTACTTATGAATATATAGCAAAAAAATTAACAGATTAAGTCCAAACATTAGCAATTTTTAAATACAAGCTATCAGTATAGATATGTTTATTAAATATTTTCTCTAATGCACTACTGTATGTTGGATATTTTCATAATAATGATTTTAAAGAAAAATGGAAGCTAATATTTTTCTTTTACAATGGATGTTGGAAACTCAGAAAGGCGAGGTTGGGAGGAGAGTGAGGGGTCAAAATTTATGGATCAGATACAACGTACACTATTTGGTGACAGGTACACCATAAGTCATGACTTCACCACTATACAATTCATCCACATAACAAAGAACACTTGTACCTCCTAAATTTATTGAAATAAATTAAATATAATGAATAAAGAATAAAATAAAATTTCCCTGAGCCTTGTTACTGTAGTTAAGCAACTTAATTCTGATTGCTAACTTTGCTTGGTAAATGATGAATGAAACAAAGCAAAACGAAATATTTCAACCCCCAAAAGAGTTATAATCAATAATAAAGCCAAAGTTTACTTTATTCTTCATAAACTTCAAGTAAAGATACAAAAAAACCTGTGGGTAACACTATTTTAAGTGCTAATTTTTGTTTCAATTACAAAATCTTTAAGAAATAAGTATGATTTACTGGTATGTGAGTGGGCATGAGACTGACAGGTGCCCTCTCTCCAGACTCCTATCCTACAGAAGTCGTTCTCTTTGGTCAGCTCTGTAGTCTTAGCATTTTCCTACTTAATATATAGACACAGCCAAACCATGTTATTAAGGTATACTACCTGTAAAGTTTTACACTATATGAAATAATAAGAGGATTATTTGGACTGATATATCTAGCTAGAAAAAAGCACTAACTAAAAAGATGCCATCATTTTTTTACCAAAAGTTAATGCTGTGCTTACAAAGAATGACTACAAAAATAGATTTAAGTGTGTATCATATTTAGAATCCTAGCCTTCCTCATCCAAATCAATACTTTAGTAAGAGGTATGAATTTACAAGCCCAGCAGAAATCATTGAAAAGTGATGATCTATTTAGGAAAGCATACAAAATTCACCTAGATTTAACAGGGAAATTAATGCGGCCAATAACTTAAAACAGTTTTACTCTTTGTGTGCTTTTGCAGAATTAGGTTGCCTATGAAAAGGGAAGGTATTTTGTTTGTGTATCTTGTTCAGTATGATGAAACAAAATGATTAATACAGCATCTAATGCATAACTTGAATTTTCCCTTCCAAGTAACATGATAGATTTTCAGTAATAGCTGGGTTTCAAGTTTTGCACAAGTCCTAAATGCCATTTGAATTGATGAAAGTGTAACAATTTCTGGATAATACAAAATATCTATTCCTTACATTATCTTAGTGATTATTCTTTCCTATGTGAAACTCTACTCTGCTTTTATGAATGGTAACCATATCCCTTATGCAGTGCAACTGGGCAATCAAACACGCACTAGTGCTTCGACTCCTACTAAACACTACTTTTTCTTCTCCACTGGCAGAAACAAATACTAGTGCAACATATTTATTTACTCATTCTCTCAGTCATTCATACATTCACATTCACATTTCCATATCACCTATATTCTAAAGATCCCAACATGAATAGTGAAGACACCCTTCTTTAAGGCATTATATAGAGAGATAAACTACTGATTTTAATAAAGTAATAAGCACTGTCATAAAGGTAGGCTGAGTCCCTCACCTGTTGTACTTCCCCACTTATAGGACCACCTCTGCACACTAAGAAATTCAACACTTTTAAATCCAAGTTTGCGAGAGTCTATGGCATTTGTTATTATCGTGTCCAAGTCTTCATGCCGAACCCATGCTCAAGATCAGTAGGCCCATGCCACAAAAACAAAAATCAAAATGCCTATCTCCATCTCTCTCCCCTCTAATTCTGGCTTCACTGATTTCGTACAGGATCCTTCTTGCTCATTTCTTATTCCCTCTGAAGGTATAGCAATAGTCGCAGTTTTTCATGCACCTTAATTTGCCATACAATGTTCTGTGCATGGAGGTTATATTCTAATGCATCCCCTCACTATCAGTTTTCCTATCCTCCCCCACACTCCTTTCTAACCAAGGCTATCTTCCATTTTCAGGAATATTTATCTTAAATGTGTCCATATTCAAGGCAACTAGAAACTTTGTACAATACACTAATTCCTGCTGTAACCTTGAACAAAGAAGATGGCAAGGAGACCAAACCTCCCTTGTAATAGTATAGATGTAGGGTGACACATGTTGGGGTCATCAGCCACTCCCCAGCGTGCACATAGACTTTTAAGGGAAAGGCACAGACAACTAACACTTTGTGTAAAATTCAGGGAAGACTGTTCCTAAGATCTAAGCATGAACGTATCAGGTATACATCAAAGAGGGACATTTCAAGAAGATAAAATGAGTTTTTAAATAAAGAAAGACAAAATGTATTGCGTATTGGGAATGGCACATAATTTATTATTGTTGAAGTGTAAGGTTTGTTGAAGGGAGTTCCAGGAAATTAACCCAGACAAGTGGCAAATACCAGCTAATGAAGGACTTTGTACCATGTAAAGAAGTTGGGGTTTTAAGTTAAGTATGAAGAGATACCATAAATAATTTTAAGCCAAAAACTTAACATGACTTAAACTAGAATTTAGAAAGATCTTCCTTACTCAATTGTAAAGGATGAATAGTTAAGTTAGTTCAGCATCTACGAAGATAGAATTACCTAGCATTGAGATAAATAAAATCTGGAAGAATATGATTTATCTTATTTATTCTCTTACAAAGTCCCTATTGGATAGAAATATGTGGACATATGATTTGAACTTGTCTCAATAGATAAGAATGTCCACAGCAAAACCAGTGCCCTGGTTGTAGATGATTTTTTACATTTGTTTGTTTGATTTGGTAGTAATTTCCCAGAAAATCTAAAATGTTGACTTTAGACTTTGTCTATAGTGACATTGTCAGGCAAGTCACTGTGTCCTTTTCCTGCCAAACTTCTCACTAGCAGCGTGCCAGCAAAGACTGGACAAAGGATGAATGAAATGCTTCCTACTTATTCTAAAATATTTCAATTCAATACATCCTTGAAGTGTTGTTTAATGAATATAATAAATAAAATATAATTTGCAGGTAAAAATGGTTTCTAAGACGTATTTTATCTTTATTTTTGTTTTTCAATATCTATTTACCTATTTAGTTGATTTTTATACCTAGCTTAATTCCACAACATATGGAAAAACTCAATATCAAGAAATGTATAAAGTCAACTATAAAGTTAAAGTCAAAATTAGCATCAGAATAAAGAAGTGCTACAAGAAGGGAAGGAGTCATGATAGGCAAATGCACAAGACCTAAAGGCCAACACAGCTGCTAGAATTGATCCACACTTTGGATCTTAGCTCCCTCTTGACCAAACAGAAAAAAAAAGACTATTAGTTACAAAAATGTTCATTGCCAATGGATCATACTTCAGCTCCTCAAGAAAGCAAACCTTTTCTTAGTTCATGGTTCTAAGATTAACCTATGTAACTAGAATTAGAAACTGCTTAAGACATTTGTTGGCTTTTGATAAATAACTATGATTTTATTTTCAGTATGTAACATTGAAAAGTGGCATTCTTGGCAAATTAATTCTTCTGAGACAAGGTAAATTTACATGTTAAAGGGCAAGTGCTTAGTCCATAATTATTAAACAACTCCTTATTTTGTAGGGCAAGGTAGAGATCATGAAATAAGTTATACTTAGACCACCAGTATTTATATATTAAGACAAATTCTTCTCCAGCAACATAATATAAATGAAGATAGATTAACCTGCAAAAATCTTTAAAATGTTTCACAATAAAAAAGGACTACTTTGTCAAGTATATCTAATAGGTTATTGTACAAATGAAACAGTGGATAACTTTGCCAAGGCTTTTGTTGCTATCAATAAGAGACATTGCACATGAGAAAATAAAAGCATCATAAAAAGAAATTTGGTCCTAATAGGTTCAAGTGAGAGTAGAAGTTTTATATCTTTTTGCTTAATAATAACATATTTGTAAAGGAAAATAAAAAATCTCAGGACCCCCTTCCAATTCCTTATGCCAAAGACAAGGTCAAGCCTGAAGGGAGAGTCGTGCAACACCCCTTTCCAAATGAATAGCCTTTACTAATGCATCAGTCTTATCCATGGAAAGGTAAAAGGCCTTAAGCACCTATGCAGGGCTGCCCCCACAGATCATTCAAAATGAAATTCTTTGCTGGCCTCCTGTTGGGAAATATGATTGAAGAATTAATGAAATGTGGCTCTCAAGATCATTATGTTATTGTGTCGCCCAATATTGCCATATTAAAGACAGAAACAGGAGTTTGCAGGATTTTGCCCTGAAAGAATGTGTGAACTCAATGG